>JAECUM010070695.1:0-18594 GCA_016617855.1 Megalonaias nervosa | reverse complement strand
GATATACAAGGTCTTTTTTAAATAGCCAGTATAACTAATGAGGAAACCCGGAGGAATTCTTTTTCTTTAAAATTCTAACCCTATGCAAAATATGAAACTGTAGAGCGCCACCATTATCAATATGGGGTTTTCACCAGAATGGATAGTATTATCAATATGGGGTTTTCACCAGAATGGATAGTATTGGTGGCACTCTACAGTTTCGTATTTTGCAAAGGGTTAGAATTTTTAAGAAAAAGACTTCCTCCGGGTTTCCTCACTAGTTATAATGGCTATTTGAAAAAGACCTTGTATATCTTAGGTGTTGTTCGAAGAATCTTTAATGCCCTTTATTTTGGTGTTTGATTGATGGGTGTAATATGGGTTATAGAGTATACAGCTTGGCCTTACTCCAGATGTGCACCTTTCAAAAAGTGCTAGCTCCACTTGGTCATTTTCACTTCCTGAACTTCAGAGATAAATTGTAAAGAAAATAGCCGATAACTTTTTTAACATTTTATATATTTGGTAATTCATTCATTGCACTTTCAGAAGCTGGTATTGTCTAGTCTGGCAAAATTCATTTTCCCTATTTTAAAAGATACTAAGGATAGTGTACTTTAGACAAATTCAGGCTGATTTTTGGAGCACAAGGGAGCAGTCATTTTAGTTAGCAGTGTGCTAAGATCATTTACAATTTCCAAAAGTATAATATCCAAAGAAATGTCAGCCACATTACATCAAAGCAGCATAGAGGTGTGCCAACATTCTCTCCACTGTGCATGTTTTAAATGCAAACAACTTCACCATACATACATCACTCTCTCAAAAGTACATAATAACTGGTGCATAGTATTATCAATATGGGGTTTTCACTAGAATGGATAGTATTATCAATATGGGGTTTTCACTAGAATGGATAGTATTATCAATATGGGGTTTTCACTGGAATGGATAGTATTATCAATATGGGGTTTTCACCAGAATGGACAGTATTGGTAGCACTCTACAGTTTCATATTTTGCAAAGGGATAGAATTTTAAAGAAAAAGATCTCCTTCGGGTTTCCTCACTGGTTATACTGGCTATTTAAAAAAGACCTTGTATATCTTAGGTGTTGTTCAAAGAACCTTTAATACCCTTTATTTTGGTGTATGATTGATGGGCATAATATGGGTTATAGAGTATACAGCTTGACCTTACTCCAGATGTGCACCATTCAAAAAAGGTCTAGCTCCACTTGGTCATTTTCACTTCCTGAACTTCAGAGGTAAATTGTAAAAAAAAAAGAGTCGATAACTTCTTTTACATTTTATATATTTGGTAATTCATTCATTGCACTTTCAGAAGCTGGTATTGTCTAGTCTGGCAAAATTCATTTTCCCTATTTTAATAGCTGCTAAGGATAGTGTACTTTAGACAAATTCAGGCTGATTTTTGGAGCACAAGGGAGCAGTCATTTTAGTTAGCAGTGTGTTAAGATCATTTACAATTTCCAAAAGTACAATATCCAAAGAAATGTCAGCCACATTACACTAAAGTAGCATAGAGGTATGCCAACATTCTCTCCACTGTGCATGTTTTAAATGCAAACAACTTCACCATACATACGTCACTCTGTCAAAAGTACATAATAACTGGTGAGCCCCATTATCAATATGGGGTTTTCACTAGAATGGATTGTATTATCAATATGGGGTTTTCACTAAAAGACTTCATATGAAATCTGTTGATCCTCGATGAAAATGGTGCTGATCTGAAATCCAATATGGACACCACATCAGCCATCTTGAATTAACATGGGGTTTTCACTAAAAAACCTATGTTTACTTGGCCTAAATGAAAATGGTGCAGATAAGACGTCAAAGTATGGCTGCTATCTTGAATAAATGGTTATATCCACATGGACTTCTTATGATGCCTAATTGCGCGTAAGTGAAAATTTGCCACTCTGACCACTATGGCAGCCATTTTGAAAATCTTATTATTGCTACTCCTCCAGAATAGATGGTCAAAATTGACATGGGGATTTCACTAAAAGATGTCTTGTTAGTCATAAATGAAAATGGTGCTAATCAAGGTCTGAATACAACCACCATAGCAGCTATTTTGAAAATCTTGTTATTACTAGTCCTGAATGGATGGTCAACATGGGTTTTCCAGTAAAAGATTTCTTATGATATCAAAGTGGCCCTAAATAAAAATGGTGCTGATTTGAATTCCATTATGGCAACTACTGCAGCCATCTTTGAAATCTTCTAACTGCGACTCGTCCTGAACAGAAAGTTAACATGGAAGTTATACCAAACAACTTCTTATGATGTATGGTTGGTTTTATATGAATACGGTGCTATTTGACATTTAGTTTTGGTTGCCACACAGGAGCTATCTTGAAAATCTTGTTATCACTACTTTTCTGGATTTGATGGTCATATCAACATGAGGTTTCCATTACAAGACTTCTTTTTGATGTCTACTTGGTCCTAAATGAAAATGGTGTCATTCTAAGGTCTGATATGGATGCCACAGTGGCCAGCTTAAAAATTTGGCTGTTACTATTTCTACAGAATGAATGGTAACATCATCTTGGCGTTTCTTATAATAATTTGATGATCTTAAATGTGGCCATCATGAAAATCTTATTAGCTACTCCACTTGAATGGAAAGTCATTTTGACATGGGTTTTTATCAGAAGAGTTGTCTGTTTAAATGAAAATGACTAACCCTCATCAATATGGCCACCATAGTGGCTATCTTGAAAATATTGTCATCTCTGCTCCCATATGAATGGCTATATCAACATGGGGTTTTCACCAGTAGACTTCTTATGATACCTAGATGGTTCTAAATGAAAATGGTTCCTGGTTCTAAATGAAAATGGTTCCAGTCATACATCCAATATAGCTGCCATGACATGTCAAGAAATCTTGATGTCACTACTTCCCCTGAATAAATGATTATTACCACTTGGAGTTTTGAATAAAAGACTTCTACTCATATCTACTTTGTCCCAAATAAAATGGCGTAATCTGACATATATGTTTACCACTGCAGCTAATTTCAATTTTGTTATTGCTGAAGAAAATATCAAAGATGGTTTCAACGCTGAACAGTTAAAAAGAAGAAATGGTCTTATCTTGAATTCCTGAACATTCTTTTCACCCTGTAGAGTGTCAGTACCGTCTATGGGTTCTTGGTAAAGTGAGATAATCTTGATATGCAAATGGAGTGCTCTGTGTGCTCCATTAGTGATTTTTAAGAAGAGGTGAATCCAATAAACAACTGGAGTACTCTATATGCTCCATTACTCATTTTAAGGAGAGGTGAATCCAGTAAACAACTGGAGTACTCTATATGCTCCATTACTCGTTTTAAGGAGAGGTGAATCCAGTAAACAACTGGAGTACTGTATATGCTCCATTACTTGTTTTAAGGAGAGGTGAATCCAGTAAACAACTGGAGTACTCATTATGCTCCATTACTTGTTTTAAGGAGAGGTGAATCCAATAAACAACTGGAGTACTCTATATGCTCCATTACTTGTTTTAAGGAGAGGTGAATGCAGTAAACAACTGGAGTACTCTATATGCCCCATTACTCATTTTAAGGAGAGGTGAATGCAGTAAACAACTGGAGTACTCTATATGCCCCATTACTCATTTTAAGGAGAGGTGAATCCAGGAAACAACTGGAGTACTTTATATGCCCCATTACTCATTTTAAGAAGAGGTGATTCCAGTAAACAACTGGAGTACTCTATATGCTGCATTACTCATTTTAAAAGAAAGGTAATCCCAGTAAGCAAATAATGTACTTTGTATGCCATATTAATGATTTTTATTTTTGTTATTTTGAAGGTCACAATCATAGATTAATAATATAGTAATTTGATTTTGCCATGTGAGTGAGAACTGGGAGGTTCTATTAACAAACAACACAAAAAAGAACAAAACAACCAAAAGCATTAGTGCTGGGAACTGGAAATTGCCTCTTGACCTTTGACTCCTCCCAAGTGGAGATACTTCACTACATGAATTGCTTGATGTTTATCAGTACTTTCAAAGCTCCATGATCCAATTATATTTTGATATAAATCATTTTGATAACCAGCATTAGTCAAACCTAATATTGTGTTTCATTAATATACATTTTGGTTTATGACAGATATTGACATTTCAGCTGTAAGATAAATGCTTTTTATCGCAGAAGTAAATTTGCATCTTTCAGCATAATTTTCCCTGTTTGACAATTTGTCCCGCTGGACACAAATTATATGATAAGTGAACAGAAGCAGTTGTTTGTTTGATGAAAAATTGATTCCATTTTGAAACGTGATTTCCAAGACAAGGATAATTGACATTGCCAGTACTTCCATATTTTCAATTTGCAAGAAAATGCAAACACATTAAGAAACAACCCCACACCAGAAGCAACAAATACACCATGTTTTACTCTCATACCATTGTGTCTCATTCAGACAAGTTTTCAAAATTTGCCATTGAGTAATATAAAATGAAAATAGAAATGATAGAATGAAGCTAGACCATCATTTTCCAGAAAGTTAAAGTAATGCACTATTTTCTGCAGTTGGTGGGAGAGTACATTGGTCAGTTGTAAATATTATTCATGAATGAACCAGTCATGGTTTGTATGATCCATTACTATAAGAGAAATCAATCTTTTGAATATTAATCCAATATGCCTATCAATTCATAAGAGAATATTACCGTACATGAAATAAGGATATGTTTTGTTCAAAGTTATATTTTTAAAAATATAAATATCTATGCTTTTTTAAAAAAGCAGATGTAAGGAAATATTTCACAAGTAGAAATATTGCTTTGTCATGAGTACGAATACAAAATGTTTTGACTTAACATGTGACTTAACATGTGAAAATATAAGTTATTATCCATTGAAACTCTATGCATAGTACTGAACTGGTATGTGACCAGGTGTATATTTTAGTGTTATCCATAATAGTGGGTGTAAAAAAATAAATTTGAGATGAGGGCCTGGACTTGAATGATTTTCTCTTTAAATAAAGGAATATGTATCCTGTTGGTGTTTTTTCAATTAGATATTTCCTCTTCAGATAAATAGTATTGTTTAAATTTGTATCCTTTGTAATATTTGGTGATGAAAAGATTTTTTTGATAAATCACCAAAATCTACAAGGATGGATAATTATGTGCTATACGCTTGATATTGGCATTAGATATTTGTAGTCACTGTTCATAGAGTCATGTTATATGTATTGAAGATGTGCTAGTAATACAGACAAGTGTACAGATGGACTTGAGAATGAAATGCATTCATTGATTTTTTTGTCTTTCATTTTATTTGAGCATCCCTTAGAGCATACTGATTCATGTTACGGCTACTTTGATAATTCCTCATGGCAGGATAAAGTAACCTCATTTTCTCAGTCTTGCAAAGCAGCAAACATCAGTTTGGTTTAGTTTGGGTAAAACCACTATACTGAAAATATATTTTTGTTCATTGGTAACTCATTACAATTATGTTAATAAAGATTCACTAAAATTCAGTGATGTTAAAATATTGTGATTTACCATATTTTAAGTCTTCATTGTATTAGGGGTTATAAGAAATACCTGGTATATTATATTACATCAAAGGTAATAAGAAATACCTGGTATATTATATTACATCAAAGGTAATAAGAAATACCTGGTATAGTATATTGCATCAAATTACCATTTTAGGGTCAGTAGGGCAGCATGAAGACTTTAAATGGCGACAGTTTCATTAAGCTAATATTTCTTAAATACTTCAATTATTTATGTATTTACACAAATAGTACACACACACACACACACACACACACAAAAGCCTTAAAAATTTTATGCAGTAATGAAAATAATGATTATAAAAAATACAGACTTTATCACCTATGTATTTTTTACTTTCAGTGCATCATGGTTGTTTATTAACGCCGATAGTTAATTACTGAATGTATGTTTAAAATATCAATGCCAATAGTTCAGTACTGAATGTATGTTTAACATATCAATGCCAATAGTCCAGTACTTAATGTATGTTTAAAATATCAATGCCAATAGTTCAGTACTGAATGTATGTTTAAAATATCAATGCCAATAGTTCAGTACTGAATGTATGATTAAAATATCAATGCCAATAGTTCAGTACTCAATGTATGTTTAAATGTCCATGCCAATAGTTCAGTACTTAATGTATGTTTAAGATATCAATGCCAATAGTTCAGTACTGAATGTACGTTTAACATATCAATGCCAGTAGTTCAGTACTCAGTGTATGTTTACATATCCATGCCAATAGTTCAGTACTGAATGTATGTTTAACATATCAATGCCAATAGTTCAATACTCAGTGTATGCTTAAATATCAATGTCAATAGTTCAGTACTTAATGTATGTTTAAAATATCAATGCCAGTAGTTCAGTTTTGAATCTATGTTTAACATATCAATGCCAATAGTTTCAGTACACAGTGTATGTTTAAAATATCAATGCCAATAGTTCAGTACTCAATGTATGTTTAAAATATCAGTGCCAATAGTTCAGTACTCAATGTATGTTTAAAATATCAATGCTGATAGTTCAGTACTCAATGTATGTTTAACATATAATGACTTTATTTAAAGAGGGTAACACAGTTAGCTAAGAACTGATCTACCTTAAGGCCCTCATATCAAGGAATTTATTTATTTTAGCTGCATGTCTGAAGCCACTGGATATATATTGGGTTTGAAAGAAGGAAATAGAGTGGGCATTTCTAATCTCAACTGGAATACTATTCCAGAGCAAAGTTCCAGAGTATTGGAAACTTTTCAAAATAATTCCTTATTTAGTTTGGGAATTTTTTACGGTTTGGTAGACATAGATCATGGGGAGTATTGCCAGGTAGCCTATACTGGAATAGTGATTGTATATATTCAGGTGCACTATTATTGGATATCCTGTACATTAATTTGGCTTTTCTCAAATGGATTTGGTCTTTAATAGGTAATATTTTTAACTTACCAGCTAAATTTTCCTTGCTTTCTTTCTGGATTGATATTAGACCAAATGCTCTTTTTTGAAGATGTGCCAACTTTGCTATGTTTTTATCATTTGAATTACCCCATACTGTATTACAGTAGTCTAAATAGGGTTGTATGTAACTGTTATAAAATAGTTTTCTTTGCCTTTCAGGGAGAAAATAGCTTATCCTACTGAGAAGCCATAAACTTGAATTGACTTTTTTATTGATATGTTCAGTCCATGATCAGTTATTATCTACGAAAACATCAAGTAGTCTATCATGACATCCCATTTGCAACTTTTTATCCTTCCATGTCAGACATAGTTCATCACTATCAAGATTTGTCCTTTTTTGCCATGTTGAGATAAGTAATATTTTAGTTTTACCAGTATTTACCACCGTGCCATTGCATGTGCACCAGTTGTCCAGTTTGTTTAGGGCATTCTGTAAAGAAATTTCGAGTTCATGCTTTGTGTTTTGGATGTCTGACAATGTTGTGTCATCTGCATAGGGATCTGTAGATGATACTGAGTCCCTTAGTAAAAGTGGTAGGTCATTAATAAATAAAATAAATAGTAATGGACCTAGAATTGAACCTTGTGGTACTCCATGTCTAATTGTTCCAGGTTCAGACAGAACATTATTTATATAAACATGTTGTGTTCTCTCACTTAAGTATGAAGTAAACCATCTAACTGTGCTTTCATCACATTGGCAGATTTTAAGTTTCTTCAAAAGGATTTCATGATCCACCATGTCAAAAGCTTTCCTGAAATCTACAAGTACAGATCCTATTATTCTACCTTGGTCAAGTTCTTGATGCCATTTATCAGTTAGGGAGATCAAGGCAGTCTCACTTGAATGTTTCTGTCTAAAGCCTGATTGATTAGGGTGTAACAGCAAGTGTTTGGTTATATATGACATGAATGAGTCATGGACATGTTTTTCAATCAATTTTGACAAGTTTGGTAATACTGAGATTGGCCGGTAGTTATCAGCATCATCCTTAGAACCAGATTTGTGAATAGGAGTTACTTTTGCAGTTTTCCATATTTTGGGGACAGATGAGGTTGCAATACTTAAATTGATTATGACTGTTATGCTATCTAAAATAGCAGAGGCAGAAGATTTAATGAGTCATGGACCAATCTGATCAAGTCCTGTAGCTTTCTTGGTATCAAGTTCACTGAGACATTTTTTAACAAAGTTTTTTGGTACTGGTGGGATAGAGAAACATACCTCCTTAGAGATTTTGCTGCTGCAGAACTTTTTCAGTTCATTAAAGTTGTTTTCTGTCACTGGTTCTTTTAACTTTTTGGTAATGTTGGTGAAAAACTCATTGAAAACATTTGCAATGTTATTGTCATCAGTGGCTATGGTGTCATTTACCAGAAGTGAGTGAATTTTATTTGTCTAATCTTTGTGTGTTCCTCCAGTGAGTTCGTTGAAGACTTTCCAAATGGAGTTTGTGTTGCTCTTTTTATTTTCAAGCAATGATTGATAATAACATTTTTTTTAGCTTTTTTAATCATACTTGTAATTATTTTTCTTCATACTTTATATTGTGCATGGTTTCCTATAGTCTTGAATTGGTCTCGTGTTTTCATAGTGTCTAGGATTTCAGTAGTAAGGTTGGATTTCATTTTTTACTCAATGTGCTTTTAGTGGTGCATACTTAGAGACTACATCCATAAATAAGTGGGTCATGGTTGTTCATCAATGCTGATAGTTAATTACTGAATGTATGTTTAAAATATCAATGCTAATAGTTCAGTACTGAAATGTACGTTTAACATATCAATGCCAATAGTCCAGTACTTAATGTATGTTTAAAATATCAATGCCGATAGTTCAGTACTGAATGTATGTTTAACATATCAATGCCGATAGTTCAGTTCTGAATGTATGTTTAAAATATCAATGCCAATAGTTCAGTACTCAATCTATGTTTAAAATATCAATGCCAATAGTTTCAGTACTCAGTGTATGTTTAAAATATCAATGCCGATAGTTCAGTACTCAGTGTATGTTTAAAATATCAATGTTAGCTGCTCTGATTGGTATGCTCCACCATGACAATGGCCGGGACCATTTGTCCATCAACTCATCTGACCATCACACCTTGGTTATGGTTTGCATTTAGTTCATTTCAGTCACTGTGATGGGAATCCTTGTTTTATGAACACATCTCTAATTATATTCATAATTACACATGAACATGTTATATTTGATATTATGGTAAACCTACAGTTTGTACCGTATTACAGTAGAACCAGTCTTGGAAGACCATCCCTTCTGCCAAAAAATTATGTTCTCTCAAGACAGGTGGTCTCTCATAACAGGTCATAATGCTATATAATCAATAAATTTGTGCATTGAAAATAAGGTCTCTCAAGACAGGAGGTCTCACATAACAATAGTCTTTCAAGAGAGGTTTTACTGCACTTTCAATGGCCTTGGTCCATTTTTGAGGCAGGTGCTGATGCAGCACCTGTGATGCACTACATTATGTAATTACCCATAATACAGCTGCAGCCAATTTCAGGTATGCTTTTTTATTTTTCAGGTAGAAAATATCAACACCTGCCTGACATTCCTTGCAAACCTTGGGGTGAATGTTGAAGGTCTCAATGCAAAAGGTAAGAAAATATGTAGGACTCAGTTATTAATGTAATTTCCTGCATCTGGTGTATCTCCTGCCATCTGGTGTATCTGCCATCTGGTGTATCTGCCTGCCATCTGGTTCCATACCTTGATCAAAGGTATCATATACAGTGGTGAGATGAGGTGGGGGGGGGATAAGTTAGATCTGTACACATTTGCTGAAAATAAAAACAGGTATTGATGGCAATTTTAAACAAACTGCCTAACCTATTTTTAAATATGAATACCCAGAGAGAAAAAAACTAATTTGCCCAACATACAGAACCAAGAAATGCCAGCAGTCAAGGAGCCATGGTAGCTCAGTTATTAAAGCATAGGACTTGTAATACGAATGGTGCAGGTTTGGTTCACAGCATTAGACCAGTCTGGATTGACTACCATAGGACTTGAACTCAGAATGGTGCAGGTTTTGTTCATACTATTAGACCAGTCTGATTTGACTGTTGTAGGACTGGTGATTAGGATGGTGCAGGTTTGGTTCACATTATTGGACCAGTCTGGATTAACTACCATAGGACTTGAACTCATAATGGTGCAGGTTTGGTTCAAACTATTAGACCAGTATGTATTGACTACCATAAAACTTGTGATTAGAATAGTGTAGGTTTGGTTCACACTCTTAGACCAGGCTGAATTGACTACCATGATGTGTCTTTGGGCAAGACAGTTTAATCTACTTGACATGGCACACTATAACCTTGAAGTCTTTTCTGTGTCATAAAATGCTAAACCAGACCATCTACTTTGTAACTACAAGATTTTTTGATAAAATAGGGATTATTAAATCATGATCCCGAAACACCATCCAATATGCCTTCTGTATTGTCTAAAATAAGATAAATTTGTGTGATAGTTTCACATTAAATCTGTTGGAATTAAGAAATCACAAGAATTAGTTTTTATATAGATATAAAAGTGCAGAACCCAATATTAAAGAGATCTCCACCCACATATCATCACAACTGTAGTTGGGAGATGTTTGTGAAATATGCTATGTTGTTTTTCAAATTGCTTTTCTGGAATACTTCATTGAAATTCTTCTCTGTTTTTCAGAGGAAAACGTAGTTCATTATACATATTTTTTCATTCAGAAAATAATGCATTTGCTTCAAAATCCCAAGATCAACAGCATAGACTTCCTGAATCCCCATCACTGTGTTTACATTAAAGAAAAAAGAAACTTTAACATTTTTAAAATTTAAACTCAGTAATGCAAAATTTCTCTCACAACACCCTTAAAAGCTTATATAAAATCAGACATAGTCCAGTTTATCAGTGATTCTGGAAAATGGACACAATTAGAAACAGAAATACAAAGTGTCACTGTGGTTGTTAGAGTTAACTTCTTACAATAGCTTCAGATGCTTGTGTTTTCCGAAGTCACATTGTTTTGATCAACATAACAGACATCAAACATGATTTGAATTTCTGTTTGTTATAGAATTCTAAATATTGTCCCTAATTTGATGAAAATTGCATGTCACCAGGCATATAGACTTTCTCAAAGATCATGAAATTCATTGTTATTCCAGATCTCTCAAACAAGTGGTTTAAAGAGTGGATATGTCTGAAATTTTGTAGGAGAAAGGTGAATATCAAATATGTCAATACCTATTTGGTCTACGGTCATTTGTTTAATAACATCACTCCTATGTAATGAATATTTACACTTGCTCCAAATAATGTATATATAAAAAAAGACAAGGAATTTAATTTCATTACAATGTTTATATATTCTATATAGTTCATTATAAGCAAAAATTCATGACCATCGAAGCCCAGCACAGCACTGTATGCCAATTTTTCTCCATGTCAACCTACATAATGTTGTTTTCTCCAGACACATAATAATGAATGCCTTAAGACCATAATTTACTTTGAAACTATTTGGACAAGATAATTTTTGGTCCTGTTTTAGAAACAGATCCCTTTAAGTTATCCTGTCTGTTGCATATTTTATATACAATTCTAACTGTTGTAACTCCAACTTCCATAATGCCCAAAATTTAACACTTGATTCCCAGAAAAGAAATGGTAGATATCTGTATGCATTTTCTTGAAGCATATCAACACCTTTTATGCAAAAAATATCATTAAGTCACTCATCAATCACAAGAATTGTTTAATAAATTATTTCCAATGACATAACCTCCATAACATCCTTACTATATTAAAAATAGCATCACTCAATAACCAAATATAATTTGTGTGTTAAAATTGAAATTGGGAAGGAATATGAGTTTATGATTAAGTTGTTTTATCTTAAATTTGATAATTTATATTTTGTTAATTTTCTAATCTTAATTGTAACCACTTTCTTGGAATCAGTGTTGTATCAGTTTGAAATAATATCCAATTATTTTATTCATAGCACATGTATCTTTTATCAAGTAGACTTTGTTGTTTTACTTCATGTACAATTTCCATGTTTTTCATGTACATCCAATTTTTACCCATGGAAAATCCCAGGAAATGAATGGCTAAAATATATGAGTCAGCCCTGAAATGAGCTTGACATTTTTTATCTTGTCCTTGGGCAGGCTGCATATTTGTAAGTGCAAACCAAGAGGCTGGAAATTGCTTGGAAATTGTCTGTGTACTTGTTATACAAGTAGATAGCTTTGTAGGTGTTTAAGCCAGCATTTCTGGGGGCACCTTTGCTAGCCAGGTGTCATCTACCCACCTCATTTACCACTGACCCGTCATATGTAGCTACCAGTAGCTGAACAGTATCTACAACTTCACATGTCTGATTGGATATGGCAGAAAGAAACTGATGCAATCAGGTTTCTCATTATATTTACCTGGGAAGACAGTTGGGAAAAACCATCATGGCCTCTACAGAGAATAGCATGCCACATGTCAGAACTCCAGTTCAAACAATTCACATGCCTAAAAAGGATCAAAGTCAAGGCACATGGAGCTCATGGAAGTCATCATATTGAACTTGTGTAATGAGCATTGGTCAGTCAATTAGCATTGCTATGGGCAGTAACTCATTCGTCTACAAGGGGGCACTTGTTCTAAAAATAGTTATAACTACCTACATATGTCATGGGTCAGTGTAGACTAGAGTGGATCAATGACTCGTGGCTAGTGAAGATTTTCTTGGGGTTATCAAATTGACTTATATTTTCAGATACTGTTATACATATTTCTGTAAATAGATAGATTTTGTTTCAGTGTCTCATATTTTATAATTAATTTTTAGACCTTTTTAACCTTGGAGTTTATGGGTTGGTGTCAAGGTCAGACCATCACATAAGATAGTCATAATGCGTTGTTTCATATTGTTGCTACACATTTCATTCTACACCATTTCACACAGTATAGGTGTTTTCACATTATTTTGCTTCAGTGTTATAAAAATTTATAAAGTATTGGTCATATTGCTAGTAGTATCAGAGTGGGTTTTGAGAAAGTTATATTTATGTGATAATTCAGAAATCATAGTTTCTCTTAATGAACACATTATACTCCATAGAATTTCCCCATGTCCATTTCAATATATTGTAGCTTAATAGAACTCCTGCATATCCACTTTATACAACTGAAGACTGGGGCCCCGAGTGGCCGAGTGGTCTAAAGTGCTCACCATTCCGGATCACTGCCATCTCACCTCGTCTGCGTGGGTTCGAGTCTCAGGCTCGGCTAACGTGGGTACGTGAGAAAGCTTTCCATGGTTCTTCCTCCACCAGTTATACTGGCCACCATGTATAGCCTATCTTGTGCTGAAAAATGGCATTAAAACCTACAACAACAACAACTGAAGACTTACTTTATGGTAATTGCTGTACACTGGCAGCACAAGTGTCCGAGGTGCCAAGGGGGCAATGTTCTTTAGTGGCATCACAACTGAGGCACCAGGGGACAGTGTTCTTCAGTGACAACAATTTTTATGTCAGGTGCCAACCTTCCTCTATACCCCTGCCCTGAAATATAAATTTTGTGAAGAATTGCCCTCATTACACTAAGGTGAAGGTGAAATACCATGAAAATTTCAGCTGTAAAAAGAAAGAAAATCCTAATTTGCACCTAGAGCCAATTTCCTCCTTCCACTCACCTCCTCACACTGCCCCTGACTCTCTACTGAACTGATCACTAAAGACTGAATTCATAATAGTTGCATAATAACTGGCTGATGGCATTCAGTGACTGATGACATTCAATAACTGTTTGATGACAATAACTGACTGATGACATTCAATAACTGACTGATAAACTTACTGATCAAGGACAATGACTTGCTTCCAATGATCCTCTATGACTTGGATCTAACTTTATATTAACAGTTTCGTATTGATTGACTGGTGACATTCAGTAACTGACTGGTGACATTCAGTGATCAACTGATGATCTCTGCCAATAATTTAAGCTCCCTACTGGTCAGCTCCAATTAGGGAAGGAGGGTTTTCTCTGTTTCCTAACTGAGAGTTCCATACACGTCCCTTACCTCTTGTAACTGCTTTGTCATGTCCACTCAGTTGTAGAGTGCTGTGTACCAAGTCATATTCATCCCTTCAACTTAATTATTGTTTTTAGGACATTACAAATTACAACTCATTTCAATGAGTCTGGCATATCATCATTGGCATAAGTGCCATAGGTTAGGGACACTTGCTGTATAGGTAGCTTGACCACATGGGGACTTAATCTGGTGTGACCATATGACTTGCATGCCCTAGCCACTTTTCCACTTCAGTTAACAACTTCCTGCCTGGTACTGACCCCAATAATTACTGCTGGCCTTGAATCTCTTAAGCTAATATGGAATACATGTGACACCTTGTCATCTAACACTGCTTGTATGGCAGATATTTACTTACATGTGGGATATATACATGTATATATATATATATATATATATATATATATATATATATATATATATATATATATATATACACATGTAGTTTGTAATCCATAGCTAGAACATTAATGACATTTAACATATTCAAATGATCTTTTCATTTTATCCACTAAACTTGTATGAAACATTTAATGATTAAATTTATCTTTTTGGAATTATTAATGACTATAACCTTCCAAAACTCAACTCTGTGATAGTATTCTATTATTTAATTATTTCATAATGTAATTTAATTTTACATCAGATAAAAAGAACAGAAAATGTTTAATTTTCAGCATTCAAAAAATATAATGTATTGTCTTTTGTTTATTTTACAATGTTTAAAAATTACAGGTAAAAAATATTCCACAATTTAACGGACAAAACAATGTAATTGGTACTAATTGACAATATATGAACAATTTCAGTGCATGAAAATTACAGACAACACATCAATACTGGGGGCAAGTGAAGATAATGCCGGCAGTATATCGAAAGGAAATTTGCCAAACTGTGGATAGATTACCAACCAAATGCCATGAATTATCATGCTTTCCTCGCATGTTAATTCAAATGCCATGAATTATCATGCTTTCTTCACATGTTGATTCAAGATATTAAATAAACATACATTTAAACAAATCACAGTTGTATTTAATTTTGCACTTTGGATTATGACAGTTATTTTCTAAAGTTAATGTGTCAGTATTTTAAGCGCATGTAATGATATAATGATTTAATTAATGTCAACTTACTTGATGAGTCATTGACAACTTTATGTTTTTGGTCTCATATTGTTATTCCTCTTCTTACACTGAAATGTGTCTCACTCTACCCTTTCCATCCAAGTGCAACAGGGACCCAGACTTCTCCAAATTTAATTGTTTATCTTAAGTAACAAAAATTATAATGACTCTTTATTTTATTCTACCAGATATCAAGGATGGAAATTTGAAGGCAATACTGAGCCTATTCTTCAATTTATCCCGCTACAAACAACAGCAAAAATCACAGCAGCAACAGCAACAACACAAAGACCAACACCAACGCCCTCACCTAGGGGAGGCCACCAACACAAATCAGACTAATGGGGATGATGTACAATCCAGGTAATTCACTAGAATTTTGAATGATATGTATGCCCAAATAAGACATTAGATGTTTCTTTAAAGAAATTCATAATCAGGCTTGAGAGATGTTTTAACGAAACCTCATGCATAGATATTGACCTCATGTTGTAACTGGATGCACACTGCAGCAGTTGTTATGTCCCATCTCCTTTCTTTGAAGCAGCAGTTTGGAATTGCTAACAGGGTGTGATGATGGGGATTTATGGAAATGATACTTAAATTATGGACTTATGGTACAAGAAGTCCAAAAACGTGGCCGTTGGTGTTGTTTGTGCAAATGTCTGTCATAAAGAGTTTGCTTCTGTATTACATCTGACAATATCCAACAATTGAAAGGACAATCAGCCTCTTAAAAAGTTCAGAATAATGAGCACAAAGGTATTTTAAAAAAGTCCAAACAATGTGCACACAAGTATTAAAAGGTCCAAACAATGCACACATGAGTATTTTTAACAAGTCTGAACAATGCTCACAAAAGTACTTTAACAAGTCCGAAGAGTGCACACAAAAGCTTTTTAAGAAAGTCCAAACAGTGAGCACAAAAGTATAAAAAAACAAAGTCACAGTGTGCACAAAAGTACTAAAAGAAAGGCCAAACTGTCAGAACGAAAAGTACTTTTAAAACATCCAAACAATGACATAGAAGTGTTTTACAAAGTCCAAACAGTGCATAAAAAGTATAAACAAAATCCAAATCCAGAAGTATAAAAAAGTTCAAACAGTGTGAACAAAAATATAAAGAGTCCAAATATAGCACACAAAGGTATTAAAAATGTCCAAACACTGCACACAAAAGTATTTTTAAAAATTTCAAACAGTGCAAGTGAAAGTATTAAAATTCCACAACAGTGTAAACAAAAGTATTTTTAAAAAATTTTAAACGTTGCATGCAAAACTATTAAAAAGTATGACAGCATGCAGAGAAGTATCAAAAACAGTCCAAATGGTGTGGACAAAAGTATAACACAGTCCAAACGGTGCACACAAAAGTAGTTTTATATGCCCAAACAATGTGCATAAAAGGATACAAAACTAAAAACTGTGCACAAAATAGTACAAACAAGGTCCAAATTTGGAGCACAAAATTATTTTCTTGCAATCCAAATAATGCACACATACTGTATGTATTTTAGAAACTCCTAATAGTGCACACAAAAATATTTTTAAAAAGTCCAAACAATGCTCACAAAAGTATATTACAAAGTCCAAATGGTGTGCATACAAGTATAATAAGAAGTCCAACAGGGCACACAAAAGTATTAAGAAGGAAATCCAAACAATGCACATGAAGGTAAAAGTCTAAACAGTGCACACAAAAGTATTTTAAAAGTCCAAACTGTGCACAAATGTTTTAAAAAAAAAAGGTCCAAACAGTGCTCACAAAAGTCTCAAAAGGTCCAGTTTACACCAAAGTATTTTAAAAAGTCCAAACAGTGCACACATAAGTATAATAAAAGGGTCCAAAACAGTGCACACAAAATTATACAGAAGTTCACACAGTACACACATAAGCATTTTGTAAAAATTCCAAATGCACAAAAGGTAATAAAAAATGTCCAAACAGAGCACACAAAGTATAAAAAGGAAGTCCAAATGATGCACATGAAGGTATTAAAGCTCCAAATATGCACACAAAAAGTATTATAAAAAAAAACAAACTGTGTGCAAGTGTATAAAAGAATAGTCCAAACAGTACTCAAAAACATATTTAAGAAAGTTCAAATATTGCATACAAAAGTATAAAAAGGTTCATGGTATTTGTGATAGCAGAGTTCCTCAGATTGCCAGGAAATTCTACTAATGTTGGTAACAAGAAAATTTGATTTTTTCCTTTCAGATGACAATTTAAAACATACTGAACACATTATTGTTGTATAATAATGAAGACATTATTGTTATATGATACTGAACACATTATTGTTATATGATACTGAACACATTATTGTTATATGATACTGAAGAGCAGCACTATCTTACATGCAGACATTCTTACAAAACATCATTTTCATCTTTTCAAGGACACAATTTTAAATGTATTTTGTGAACAGAATCTGTACTCTTCCATTGGATGCCCTATAGGTAAAGTATAGATCTGATATACATAGAATCATTCACCACAACAGTTACACTTCTGTCCATGTAAGCTGAGTTCACAATGGGTTTGAACAGACAAAATGGTTTTGGATTTTGCTATAGAGGGTTCATGGTTGCAACGGAGTTACTGATCGTAGCACTTAAAATTACCTCCCTTAGCTCCAATGCGCATGACTCCAAAATATTTCCAGTTCCGGATAGTTCAGAATTTTGCACCCTTTTACGCTTGGTTTGCGAAACATAAAGTCAACAAAATAGTATCAACAGGGGGAAAATATACTGCTGTGCGAAAGGCTGTTCCATTTACTCTGGAAAGATTGTTATGAGAGGACCATTTCACTGCATAGGTTTCCTGCTGAAAATTTCTCGTAGTTGGAGTTAACGAGCTGGATGTTTTAGAAAGGACTGTCGCCTGAAGTCGACATCCATGCAAACTTGTACAAAGAACAGTTTATTCTGCATAAAAATAAAAAATTCTTTTTTCATTTGTTTTGACAGTATTATTGATAAACACTTAATTACTGTAAATCTGAGCAGAAAATGTGAGTCTTGTCATTATAATCAATAAAAGTAATATTTTGAAATTGATTAAGGAGTCAAGATATACAATAACTCATTATTTTACCTGAAATCAACATAAGGTAATCCAAACCCAGCAAGCAAGATTTGTTGGACCCTGCTATGTGTGCATTTTGGATATCAAAGTAACATCATTTTTTGGGACATAAATATTAAACATGGATGCAGCACAATGTATACAATTGTCATGCTCATTTTTCTTTACCCCCCCCCCCTTCCTTCTTTTGTTTTTAAAGTTGTTCTATAGTCAACTCTCTCTCTCTCTCTCTCTCTC
>JAECUM010070693.1:0-15838 GCA_016617855.1 Megalonaias nervosa | reverse complement strand
GCCATGTATAGCCTATCGTGTGCTGAAAGATGGCGTTAAGCCCCACAACAACAACAACAACAACAATATACCTCATATATTGTAACCTTTTCAACCTGAGGGTAACAAAGTCTTGTCTTGTCTTGGCAGATATCACTGTATCACTGTGCACAATCAAGGCAGAGAAAGAACTAAATTCTTAGCAAGGCTATATTACAGTAGATAGAAGGCTTTTGTTAGGACATTTAAATGTGTGAGTATTACAACATAGGCTACAAATACAAAATGGCATTGGAAAGACATTCTACTCAATTAAAACATTTCCAGAATGTATGAAATATTTGTATGTATTTTCTTTTGATTTATAATTCTGCTTGGCATTCACATCCTGTTTCGTTCCGTGTTTTGTTTCATGTGTTGGCCTTGATTCTAATTAGACACAGTGTCTTCCTCAATTTGTGATTCTAAACTTCTTCAAGTTATTTTTTGATCAGATATAAATTGTACAAACTTGACCCAGCATCTCCAGGATTGTCATAAATTGCTCTCTCTTTTTCCGCTGAATTTCAACGCGTGAGATGACAACTCTAAACGAGGCTGATCAGTCTTCCCGCTCTTCTTCAGACAGTGCCGCTGTTTACCTTAGAAATATACAGTACAGTCCTACCTCTATATTGACTATACTGTGCAATATTTGTTCTGGCGGGGTACAACAGTTTTGTAGTAAAAGCATGCCAAAGAATGTCAGACTTTGTGCTCACAGGGCACTATTGTAAATGACGTACATTATTGTCCATTACAAAATTAAATCAGTGCATGTTTAGACCAAAAAAAAAAAAAAACGTGTGAATTGCGTCAAGAGAACTATTATTACGTATAGGTTATCAGGAGGTTTCATTGTGCAAATTTAACTATTACATACAGGTTATAAAAATGTACGAGGCCATTTTCCCGTATATTTCTGTATTTCTGTCTATCTGTCTGTCTGTATCTTTCTTTCTCCTTTGCAATAACAAATATTACAGTGATAAAATCGCATGTCCAAATCATAGTTCTCTCATTAACTTTGCCATTGAGTTTTATGATATTACATGTCCAAATCCTAGTTCTCTCATTAACTTTGCCATTGGGTTGTATGATATCACATGTCCAAATCCCAGTTATCTCATTAACTTTGCCATTGGGTCTCATGACACTTCCAACATTATTCTTTTCTTTGCTTCTTGGTGCATATGTCTGTCAATATGTGGTTTTCGCCCTAACAAGCGACTTACCTGGCGTTTCGAATTTAATCATCTCCACTGCAAAGTCAATATGACCGAAACACTTGAACGTATGTATGAATGCTGACAGCAGAGTTTAAATAACCAAGAATTAAATTTTTTGCGTATTCGGATGTTAGATGCAAAAAGAAGAGCTTGACTTTGGTAAAAGCAAACTTTATTTCAAGATATAATAATTCATGTCATTAATATCACTTCATTTCCTTTTACCCTTGAGGCCAACTTTAAGAAGTTTTTAATAAAAAGAAAGAAAATTTTAACCTGGATTTATTGTAACAATGAAGATATCTGTATAGTCGGTGAACTAGCGACATTTCAGTCTTCAGTTCCCTTCTTTTACTTAATGCTTATTTTTTGTTTTTGCATGTATCATTTTGGAAACTTCCTGAAAACAGGTTTGATTTATTCGAAGCGTTAAGAAACTCTATATCTCTACAATCCTCTTTCATTTATACCTCTTTCTCTCTCTCTCTCTCTCTCTCTCTCTCTCTCTCTCTCTCTCTCTCTCAAAGCTATGGCTTTTCTCTGCGTTTGATGACCCATAATTACTATACTTAAGTCATATCAGTGCACTGCATTCAATATGTTAGTATATATAACTCGGCTTGCGTTGGAGATATATCACAAGCATGACAACAGCACAAAGAAAATATATCTTTAGTGCCAAGGCAAGACCATAGAAGCGCTAATTACCACTCGCTTTACAATATTATCTATCTTAATTATCCGTGACATTTGCATACTATTGTCTCCAAAATTAGTTCCTGCACAGTGCGTAGTCATGTTAGGTTAAGCTGACATAGCCTCCAAAGACTTCTGTTTCGGGATGGGTGGGTGTGTTTATCTTTGCAATTTCAGAACTTAACTTTTAATAAGCACTATATAGCCAGTATTGTGCTGAATTTCCATTAAATCCTGTACATACATACATACATACATACATACGTGCATACGTACGTGCGTACATACATACATACATACGTGCATAAATATATACATACATACATGCATATATACATACATACATACATACATACATACATACATACTTACATGCATGCATGCATGCATGCATGCATACATACATACATACATACATACATACATACATACATACATACATACATAGGCAGAATAAATGCTTTGTAATATTTCCATCTGATTGCGCCTAAGATGATACGTTTTGTTAAAGACTCTTTAAAAGATTGCCCCTTGCCCCATCCTTTAGTCTTTGACTTGATGAAAAAATTCTTCAAGACATCCCTGTTAGTTTTATGACTTAACATTTATCAATTATTGCCAACACTTTGAATGTTCATTTTAAGAAATTATGTGAAAACATAACTGGAGGATTTCGGGGCAAAATAAAGGATAAAGCATGTAAACCAAGTGATTTCACCTACCAGAAGCAACAATCTGCTAAAATTATGAATATCTCTACCGCAACACTATACTTAATTAAATAAACTTCAATGGATTATAGAATATTCATGTTAGAAAACTATTATCTCTGACTTGATTTAAGTTCTCAAACCCATTTCAGTATGTTTACACATCTCAGGTTAAGATTCAAGCTTGTCTGAAGTCAAGTTTTCAGTTATTTCATTCTATATCTGTGTAAATGTTTACTTTCTCGGCGTGTCTGAAAGATTTCTATTCGTTATTAAATGGACGTACTGAGGGCTCCTAGATTGATTTTTGATATTCTCTGCTTATACACGCACTAGTTTTACCTCCATACATTCTGATACTAGCTCAAAGTGGTTTCCAGTGATTTCTTTAAATGTATGGTCATATTCGTATAATTATTGCATCTGCAAACTAGAACGGTTGTTTTCATAAGTGTTCATGCGACGTATGTACTCTCATATTTTGGTGACCTATGTACTCTCGCATTTCGGTGACCTGTGTACTCCCGCATTTCGATGAGCTCTGTACTCCCGCATTTGGGTGACCTGTGTATTCTCGCATTTCGGCGACCTATGTACTCTCGCATTTCGGTGACCTGTATACCCTTGCATTTCGATGAATTATGTAATCTTGCATTTCGATGCAAAATAAATTCGATGTTATTCTAGATTAGGGGACATGGAAATATATTCTGTTTGCATCCTTGATACAGATCAGCTGGGTTTGGTACATACATACCGAACACTGACAAGCAAATGTGTCTACAGCGTGGGTTTGGTAGATACATATCGAACACTGACATGCAATTGTGTTTATTGCGTGGTTGTGGTAGATACATACCGAACACTGACATGCAATTGTGTCTATTGCGTGTGTTTTGTAGATACATATCGAACACTGACATGCACTTGTGTCTATTGCGTGTGTTTGGTAGATACGTACCGAAAACTGACACATAGATGTGTCTGTTGCATGGGTTTGGTAAATACATACCGAACACTGACGTGCAGATGTACCTAGTGTGTACTTTATTCATTACATATATTTATTTATTTATAAGAACACCAGCACACGCTACATGCATGATGCATATTTGTGATATAATCCATTTAATTCCTATGATTACTTGGATGGGGTTTTTTTTCCTTCAACTTTTGCAAAAATCTGTTTATATTAAATAAAAACTTTCAAAACTTTCATAGTAATTGCTAACTGCCAAAGTAATTATGCAAGAGGTATTGTAATTTTCCGCCATTTATTTAAAAAGTTCTTTTCTTCGTTATCTATACTTTTGCTAAACAATGATACCCTCTCTACGTAGATTATCTCCACTGTTTTAAACAGGCACTTATGTTCTGTCTCTCATCACTACATGGAGCATTTCATGGGATTGTATGCAGCTACAAGTACAGGCTACTATATTAATGACAAAATGGTTCCAAAAACTGTGTAAAGAAAAGACAATTAAATGAAAGTTTTTATCACAAAAAATAAAAACAGGAACTGGTCCAAATATACTGAAGCCCCTGAAACCATCCAATCCTAGAGAAAACTTACTATAGGAAACGTTCCGGTTGTTTCGCGCTCATCTTTGGGAGGGCGATCTCCAGCCTCTCCCCCACTCCCAATCCACTCACCTCTCTACGAAGAGAGATAGAAATGATTGAATAAATGGTAAGAAAATACAAAATAAATAAATAAAATGTGAATGGAATTATGGTTGGGTATAATGGATGTGGCTAACTGTCAGGTTGAATCCACACACATCTTCCAATTCAAGTATGTTAGAATGTAAAGAAGTTCCAGTGGATGATGCCATCAGGGAAGAAACAGTATTATTTACGGTAATCGACACGAATGTGGAATTCTCAATATGTAAGATTGGTAGTTGTGGGATTGCATCTTTATCTCATCTTTCATTTGATATTCCTTTTGCAGAATTTAAACATAATTTCCTTTTATATTTTATATTGTTGTCCTTAATTTATACATTTTTGAAATGCTATCTTCCTAACATTTGTGTGCAATTCTTTATTTTTAAATTTTTCGAACTGTAATTTTAGTTGGCGCCGTATATGCACTATTGAGCTGAGGTGCCATAGACGCCACTAAATGCACGCATACTCTTTAATCAGTTAGTTTTCTTTGGGAATAACAACAAGGTCTCTGGTGATTTTTAAAAACAATACTCAATCTACTGTCCACTATTCACTGGTCAAGTCGTTTGATTCCTTATTAGCAGGCACGTGGCTGAATGCCTTGGTCAGTAGAGTAGGAGACCACTAAATGCAAGTGATATGTATATTTGTAAGAGCAGTTTTCAAAACAGGTAAAAAAAATAAAATTACTTTAAATTTAAAGTTCATATAGTGAAAGGCACATTTCATGATTTGTATATTTAAATAAATGCATGTGGATATAATCGATTCCAGTAATGAAGGGAGAAGAAGGCATTTTGGCAAGTTAAAAATGTTTGCATGTACTCTATGTGCCGTTGACACAACCAGCATTCTGTCCGTACCGCACGACCAGTTAAAGACATGGGTAACTTGTCTTCAATACGTGTCATTTACAGGTGACAGTACATACCTGTATCAGGTCATATTTGATCGGAAGCACTTTTGAAAATTTAGACATAGATGACAATAAATTCTAAGAACTTTAGTTACTTCATGAAAAATTTCAAAATTTACTATGCAATATCGTATGCGCATTAGACAACTTTTGTAATATTCGAACTTAGAGGTTTCAAGTTAGAGGTTTCTGAATAAGCTTCAAAAGCTTGGTTATAATAGGAATCAAAATGACTTTATGAACATCATTGTGAAATTTCAGTCCTGCCAAATACTAGTAAAACATCCTAATGTTGTATCACTCATTATTACGAAATGGCCGCGAAACTTATTTTTTTTTCAATCTAGATGGAAATTAAAGACACCATTGGTTTTTTTATGTTAAATAGCGAATTTCTAATGCTTTATAGCGATAGCTGGATATGATAACCAATATAGTAGTTATTTATCTGCTTCTAAGTACCCTAACCTCCACCTATGAAAATGAAAAATATATCAATAGCCATGGAGCAAACCCACATTTAGATCTTTTGGTAAGATTCGTTGGCTGTTTTAAAGTCAGTATCAGCTGTAGAGACTTTAAAGAAAGCTGAGACATCCTTATTCTTCTTTACTTCAAAACTCTCTCTCTCTCTCTCTCTCTCGCTCGCTCGCTCGCTCGCTCGCACGCACCTTGAATCCCCCTTTATAACAAACTCTGTATCATGCTGAATATTACCTGCGTGTCATAGGTAGTAAAATTAAATTTTATTACCTGTAATAAGAAGCTGGCACTTAACTGTTACTCTTTCAGATTAGAGTAGTAACAGTTGTGCAGTAAAACTTTAGCCAACATTTTCCTGATCGATTAAATGACAAGGGAAGCAATGAATTGCCATGCTGTTAGTTGTCATAAATGGTGAAGGGTGTCATTATGGTAACCAGTACAAGCTTGATACACTCTGTAAGTTTACAAATACAGTACAACAGTGAATTGTATCGCTGTATAGTTTATAACACAATAAATAACACTGCATTAAGTAAACCAGCTTGTCTGCTGTTTTAAAACATAATGATAGGGTTTCTGGTTGAGATTTGGGATTTTAATTTATCATAATCTGCTCAACATCTGAGTTTTATCTTCATGTGTGTGTGTGTGTGTGTGTGTGTGTGTGTGTGTGTGTGTGTTTAGCAACTCTTTCCGGGCTAACTTGAAAAGAAATCTCCTACGTATAATACAATATTAGCATTTAATTGTTAAACAAAGACAACGAAT
Organism: Megalonaias nervosa; assembly: GCA_016617855.1. Classification (NCBI taxonomy): domain Eukaryota; kingdom Metazoa; phylum Mollusca; class Bivalvia; order Unionida; family Unionidae; genus Megalonaias; species Megalonaias nervosa. The sequence continues at coordinate 9,338 of JAECUM010070693.1, read as the reverse complement.
CTTTAAAAGAAAAAAAAGGATTACTGCAACTCATTTTTTGACCGCTCCGGTGGTCTAAGTGGTTAGAGCGGTCGCGGGTTCGAACCCCGGCCGAATCATACCAAAGACTTATAAAAAGGTAGTAACAGTTGCCTCGCTTGGCCTTCAGCATTAAGAAGTTAGTGTTAGGACCGGTCGGCCTGGTATCAGGATAATGTGACTGGGTGAGACATGATGCTACCCCAGTGCTAGACATCACTATAAACTGCCACATTACAGACATCGTAGCGATATGACTGGACAATTGTTAAAGCTACAGTAAAAATCCAGATCACACACATACACACGCGCATGCAACTCAGTTTATTCAGAAAAATCTCCTTTATCTGGGATAAGAGTAGGGACACTGGGGCGAATTATAACTTTCAGTTTTAGTTCTCTGCGAACAAAACTGTAATATTAGGTAGCCAACTCGTTTCACATTATAAAAGCTGTAATTCATTCGTTTCCGATGAAATACTTACTCGGCTAAATAAATTAATGGAGAAGGGATTTCAAGGTGGAGCATTTTCATCACTGCTAGAGTGCTTATGTACAACTCACAGGCCCGGCCCTAGGATGTGCGGGGTCCAAGGCAGCAAGCGATGAGCGCGGGACCCCAAGCAAAAAACTGCATTGCGGAGAAGCGCGAGGCACAAGGCGGTTGCCTCGTCCGCCTTGCCCTAGGGCCGGGCCTGACAACTCAGTTTGTTATTTAAAGGTTTTACTCGTCCCTCTAACAAGAGAGTAAAATTAGATTATACATCAAACGTCAGAGACCTCTAACATCGAGCACATCGATAACCGTGTATATACCTTCATATTCATCTATGTTCTTACCTACCTAATTACCTACCTATATACCCTTTCTTATCCAGGTATGTAGGTATTCATCTACTTATGTCTACCCGTCCGTCCTAATTACCTACCTATATACCCTTTCTTATCCAGGTATGTAGGTATTCATCTACTTATGTCTACCCGTCCATCCGTCTTTCTTTGACATTGGTGACTTCTAATGCATGGTGCTTTTTTGCATTGTTTTATTTCCGCTGGAATAGGAATGTCCGCCCGTTCTTGGAATTGTTTTACATTCCCGGCAGAGTGATCAAGAACGTATTTACGGAACTTTGTAAGAGATTTATCTAAAGATTATATGAAAGTTTTACTAACATATTTACTGTACTGACAGTTTCAGAACCGATCTGATAAAAGTCAAATTGCCTTATTCTGTTCTTGAAAATATTCGTCAATTGGCGTGATTCAGCATTGTTTGTTGATGGCACGAAATATTATCACGGGGTCTTTGTTTTACAGATTACTCATTTTGACGATAATAGTGTAAATCTGGGCTAAAAGAATGACACGACGTCTATGTCATCATGAATCGTCCTTCCTTGAGATAGAATTGCCCAATGCATACTTGTCACCTATTCACACTATATGAGTATCATGTCCGATAACTGAAAGATAACATCTTGACTGTAGTTCTTTCCATTGTTGTCACCTATCTTGTTCATGGTTACAAAGCCTTTAAGCTATATCGGCTGTTCAACATATTCAACACAACTTCAGGAAACACGGATAATTGAAAGAAGGTGTGTATGTAATTGAACACGGACACTTGAGTTTGTCTGACAATGGGCCAGTGTAACTAGATAATCAGCCAGCTTTGATTAGAACACGTTGTCACAATTAAGAAGCATATCAATTTCGCCGTCTTAAGACAAATTTGATGATCCCCCCACCCTTGTATGAAGAAATAAGTTGTTATTTCTATACGTGGTGATGGTCTCCATTTGACTTCCATCAATTCTTCTTTTCAAAACTGATTATTTAGACTAAGTATGCTTGTTGATTTTTTCTGATCGTATGCTGTTAATATTCCTGTTTGCAGACGGATTTTGAGATTTTTCAGGTCGTAACGCCTCTAATTTAAAGTACATATTCGTGTATGTTCATTATTATCACTTTAATAATATAACGTTGTAGATCACCGACTGAAGCAACATAGACGCGTAAGAATGTGTATATTTGTGTCTTATTTTTACTGCTGGTGTCAGTGGCGTCACGGAGGGGGGGGGTGCGGACCCCACCGGGTGACACCATGGGGGGGGGGGTGACACCAAAATGACTGTCTGTAAAATTTTTAAAATTTTTTGCAGGAAGGAGGTCTATGGGTTATCGCACATGACTGTCTATAAAATGTTTGAATTTTTGTGCAGGATGGAGGTCCATGGGGGTGACACCATGAGTTACCGCAATGAGTGACACCAACCCTAGTGACGCCACTGGCTGGTGTATTGTTTGATTTATTATCACAGAAAAAAGTAATATTATTCTACTAAAAATAAAATTAAAAATAAAAGCCAAAGTAATATCCAGTTATGAAATGCAGTTTGTTGCGGAAGAAATATTATACTAAATGTGTGTGTGTGTGTGTGTGTGTGCGTGCGCGCGCGCGCGTGTGTATGTGTGTATGTTGGATTTTTAACGTAGCTTTAACAATTTTTCAGTCATATTGTTACGATGTCTGCAGTGTGACAGTTTATAGTGATGTTAGCACTGGGACATCATAGAATGGAATACAAAGATAATTCCCCTGTCTATGAGACACTGTTAGCCTGAGTTTATAAATTTCCGAATACGCTTTTACAATCAATTTTATTTTGCGGCTTGTACGTCCTATTGCAGTTAATCTGCAATCAAAAGAAACCAGACTTGCATTCAAACAATGATGTGAGAATTCTGCACATTTTAGTTTAGTTAAAAGACTATCCAGAGTTCTCGATTTTAGTAGACAATGATGAAAATAACGTAGATCTCTTATATTAAGATCGACATAGTCACTTGAAAAGAAGCTGTAAGTATGCCATCAGTAGCAAATTTGTTCAACACGGCACAGTTTATTTCATATGCTGACTATATATTCTCAGTGCAAACCATTATTGGGGACAATGCAAATTTTATTTCAAACACTGACTAGACAGTTTCTGTGCAAGCCATAATATGGGAACAAGTCACAATTTACGTCACATGTTGACTATATGGTCTCAATACAAGCAATAATGTGGGAACACGGGAAATTTTATATCATATACCACTATAGACGGTCTCTATGCAAGTCATAATGTGAGAACACAGCACCTTATCTTTCATCTGCTGACTAGTCATAATGTGGGAACAAGGCACATTTTATTTCACATGCTGACTAGATGTTCTCAATACAAGCCATAATGTGGGAACACAAAATCTTTTCTTTCAGCTACTAAGTACACGGTCAGTATACAAGCCACAATGTGGGAACAAGGCACATTTTATTTCATACACTGACTAGATGTTCCCAATACAAACCATGAGGTGGGAATACGGCACCTTTTCAGCTACTGATAGACGGTATCTATACAAGCTATAATGTGGTAACACTGCACATTTAATTTCATATGCTGACTAGACGGTCTCTATGCAAGCCATAATGTGAGATTATAGCACATTTTCTTTCAGCTGCTGACTAGACGCTCTCTATACAAACCATAATGTGAGAACACGGCACTTTTTATTTCAGATGCTGACTAGACGGTCTCTGCGCAAGCCATAATGTTGGAACACGTAACCATTTTTTCATCTGCTGACTAGTAGGTCTCTTTGTTTAAGACACTAAGAGCAAAAATTTAGACTTCTTTTTCCCATCCACACCACATAAGCCCGGCTGACGGTTTATCCTGAACAAGGTGGGATTGTATAAAAATTGTCTTGCACTGAAACACTGAAATGTTATTCAGTATATAGTTGTGCCAAATTGTAATAATGAACAACTACACGTATTGTATGAATCAGTTTATTTGTACAATAAATACTACATTTCTTTCATACATGTCTTTCTCTACGGGTTCATAATAGTATTAATCACATGATATCGTTAGTGGAGTAATACCTTAACAGGTCTGCAGCACAATACCAAACATCTGCAATATCCTTTCGATACCCAACATTTAGAGAACATCCATCCGAACGTGGCGTTTCCTTTCTGGAGCGTTGTTTCGCCTGAATGGATACTATCAATTGAGCCTCCTTCTTCGACATGATGGCAGCGATCTTGAGAGACTTCGATGATCCCTTTCTCGCCTTCCTCTTTTTCTTTCGAGCTGCACTTTTGTCCTGTTTCTTCAAATGAACAAGTCAATGAAAATAACGATACATAATGGTTTTGTATGACTTTGGCCTTCTTTCCTTATTATTCTATTCTGCCATTAAAAGCTGCGTCAATTTTACCTTATTTCCACTTACAACAGTAATTTCAGGATATATTTACCAATATCATCACTATAATAAACATTTACTACCACATTACTATAGCCATATTTTCTACTATACCTAGGTAATTGTAACCTAATTATGTTTAAGCGAAACAATAAAGCAACAAATCAAATTTTATAATAAACCTTAAAAACAAAAAATTCGATGTACCATATATATACCATAGGAATTGAAATATATTGCTTTATGTGCATTTTGGTAAGAACACTTAAGTTCATTTGGCCGACGCAATCAACACTGTATATACTGAATCTGTTGAAAATAATTTGATGAGCAATAATTGTCAATTATCTACCACTATAATAGCTCTGCATATCGAGTTGTTCTTGAACTAAAGTAAGTATTTATCGTACAGAATGTAAGTACTCTTTTGAATTAAACACGCGTCAAACAAATGTCACACCGATTTACTGTTGTTCAGTGAAGAAAACTAAAAAGTAAATGAACCCATCACCACCATCTTGTTAGAAATTTTTGTTGTCCAATGGTTCACGGACTATGAAAGAAGTCTTCCGCAAACTGTTTACTAATCACATTCTCATTTTATTTGCTTTCATATAATGAAATTTATGCATTTTGTCCTCTCTCTCCAAATACTTTTTCTGTGTCATTTTGTTTGCCCCACACCCATCTCTCTCTCTCTCTCTCTCTCTCTCTCTCTCTCTCTCTCTCTCTCTCAGCTGTACCCAAACACACAAAACTATGCATGTATTTCATTAATTAAACTTCATAAACGTATAAAATATATAACGATTAACACACACAGACACACACACTAAATAACCATAACAAACAATTTAAATGAACTGAAACACTGGTGTGTGTGTGTGTGTGTGTGTGAGAGAGAGAGAGAGAGAGAGAGAGAGAGAGAGAGAGATGGAGGGGGGTGCAGCATCAAAGCCAGAAACCTAAAGGGGAAAACTTATTTTGAATTGTTAGGCAGATATTCATGTATAAGATACACTGCAAGTCGTTGACTTGTGTTTATAGGCACATCTGTGTCAAAACAAAAGCAATAACTTATATATATATACCGTTACATGGCAACTCAAACTGATATTTATTCTAAAACTACATTTTTCATAAGTTATATAGAACACATTAAAAACTCTCTAAGATATTAAATGCATTTTATTAGATATCTTAGACAACTTTTCATTTTATACGATATCTTGCATATTGTATACTCTATATTATATAATTAAATAGGTATTTTATCAGTTTGATAATATATATCATAAACTTTATCAGATATTGTATATATTGTATAAGATATCGTATTCAGTTATAATAATAATAATAATAATAATAATAATAATATTATTATTATTATTATTATTATTATTATTATTATTATTATTATTATTATTATTATTATTATTAGGATAATATGCTTGGTTCGGAATAACTTTTTAAATTAAAATATTTGATCAAGTTTATGGACACCTTATAAAGTTAATGAGATATATGAATTACCCCCGCTTTATCAGATATGTTATCTATAGCATAAGATATCTTAATAAATTTATACGATATCCTCTAAACTATATGAGATATCTTATACATTTTTAAGATAAATTTAACATCTAAAGAAGTTTATGATATAAAGGTTTTGGAACAAATCGCAGTTTATTCCAAAAATGAGATATCTCTTGTACACTGCATAAGACAACTAATAAACCTTTTAAGATATCTAATGAACTTTATTACATATATTATGAAAAGATTCATTATATAAGACATTTTGCATGTTTGATAATATTTCTTTTATGTGCAATCAGATATCTTATAAACGTAAGATGGCTTGTATACTTTTCAAGATATCTTGTATGCCTGATAAGACATTTTAGATACAATATTAATTATAACATTTTATAAACCTAATTAATACAGATCTCATCAATTTCATAACATATCTTATAAGATATCTTATATAACATGTGTTATGAGCCTTATTTACAAGAGATCTTGTAGAGTTTATGGGATGTTTTATATGGTATAGTCCTTTGGAATAAATGGCATTATGGCTTTGATATACCATTAAGTCATTCATGAACTATGCCTGCTAAGTTACAAACGCAGCTGCGGGTTAGGGTTTATACTACAAGTCTATTGGAGGCAAGAACCGCTTTGACTAAAGGTTAGTGCGTCCATCTCGTATCTGAAACGGTGCAGATTCCAGTCCTACAAATGAATCAATCCTGTTCGGCTACCATGATGCGTCCTTGTGTAAGTGATTTTCAACCAACTGCATCGACACTGAATAACCTACTTGTGTTGCCGTGCCGTAAAACACCAATTGCATCGACACTGAATAACCTACTTGTGTTGCCGTGCCGTAAAACACCAATTACATCGACACTGAATAACCTACTTGTGTTGCCGTGCCGTAAAAACACCAATTGCATCGACACTGAATAACCTACTTGTGTTGCCGTGCCGTAAAACACCAATTACATCGACACTGAAAAACTTACTTGTGTTGCCGTGCCGTAAAAACACCAATTGCATCGACACTGAATAACCTACTTGTGTTGCCGTGCCGTAAAAACACCAATTGCATCGACACTGAATAACCTACTTGTGTTGCCGTGCCGTAAAACACCAATTACATCGACACTGAATAACCTACTCGTTTTGCCGTGCCGTAAAACACCAAACCATGCCGGTTAAGTTATGATATATTTTATCTTCCGCATTACTCGTTCATCTGAAGATCATTAAACGTTTTCAAAAAGGTAGGGATTGATAGATTTAGACAGACAAGATTGTAATCAGAGCCCAATGATTCAGCTAGACATGTGACACCGTAATGACAAGAAGTTATCTGTCCATACATGTAGCGACGCTATCAGCGTATTACCAAGATGACTGATACAAGAAACAACTATTTTTCACTCGTTGAGTGACAAAATACTCCTGTTAAAACAAAACTTAAACCGGTCAAGACGAAATATGTAAGAGAATATATTTATAATGACTTCTGCATAATTAGCTCACTCTCAAAAGCGATAGGTCTTTTCAAAAGACTGGCAGACTAGAACTCCTAAAACAACGACCTCCGATTGAAACACTACTGCAACTGTCCCAACAGTAATCACAATAACTACTGCACATCCTTCAAACCTAAGAAAGTTGTACTAATAAGTTGATTTATGGAAGAAAGAGAAGTTTCAGCTATCACAACAAACTCTTTCTGAGAAAATAAAACTAGAGAAATAAAAAAAATCCCCATAGAAACGGAAGAGGATATTTAAGAAATTCGACCCACGAAGATACACCTAATTATGGCATCGTTACAGGAAATCATGTTCAATAAAATTGATTAAGGCATCGTGGCTGTAAGTCATGTTCGATCTACTTGATTAAGATATTGTGGCTGGAAATCGTGTTATTAATACTTAGACTTTAATTTTGTCACATTGAACATTTCGGACAGTTTTAGACTGTGTGTGCCTTTTGTGCATAAGTTTGAACTGTTTTTTATGCAGATGTCACCTTCAAGCTTTTGATGTATTCAACGTTTAATTTAGTACTTTCAACTTAGCAATCATCATCATCATCATCATCATCATCACAACAATCTTTGTAACAGAGAAGCGGTGAGAAATAGCGGTAAAAGAAAATAAAGTATAAAAACTGTGACCTATTGACATAGCTACTTCGATCGATGGAATGCCGAAGGCTCTGCCTTTCCCAATTTAGCACTGCAGTTATCAGCAAACATGTTCCTTGACCTCTATCTTCAATCAGACTTTTACCAACGTAATATGATCGTACGAAATTCAGCCAGTTAATGTTTGTACCCGGATTTAGTCGTCCGATATCTATACCATCCATTTGTCAACAGAATGTGAAATAAATATACCACTTTCTTAGCTAATTTAAGAGTGTAGACTGAGAAGCGTCAATATTAACTTAACTAATATCCTAATATTGCTGGACATCAATCTGACCACAGTCTAACTGACAGAGTGTTGCATAAGCATTATCGCATAAATGAATAAAGCGGTAATTTTAAGACAATGGAAACGTGGTCACGATATCTGTGTGTATCTTCCTACATGTAATATAGCTCTAAAGGTTGCGTTTAAATTGCGTTTAACAGAAGTCAGTTCTCCAAAGTTGTTAGCAAGAATTAAAAGGTATTTTAGTTTTAAAATCCACTTTCAATATCAATCATCAAATGTATGTGTAAAAATATTTGAATATTTGAAACTCAGTTATCTATCCAGGTATCAGTTTCATAACTTCAACCCTTGCCATGAAATTGGATCTGCTTTCTTTAATTACATGACTGTTTCAATGTTGTTTTGATTTAATTTCATCTTGCTAACTTGCTTTGGAAGAACTCTCCCCAGAAATTTTTTCATGTATTTGAGATGTATGTCATGTAGAACCATGACTTTGTACATAAAGTTTTACAGGTGTGAATAGCTACACTATGACGTCTCTTAATCTAGGTAAGTCACGAACGCATTATTATTTCTCAGGTATAACACGCGGTGTCTTATTAAGAAGTTCGTCATTGAAATTATATCCAACTTATTTAATTGCGATACAAGATAGATTTCTTATAACTGACGTATATCATAATACTTTACAAACTGTGGTAATTGTTCCAAAAGAATTGGCGCTAAAACCCGTACATAATGGGCACAGCCATCCGTAAACTAAATATGCAACATGCATAGCTTGCTGATTATTCCTTGAAAACCTGCTAGGAATCCATAATTATTGCAGGCAGTCTTGTTATTAAATCTTAAATCTGTTTTCTTCAGTTTAGAAAGCAAAAGCACAAAATATTTTTTTAAAGCTTACAACTGGGTAATATTTGATGGTGCCTAGAAACAGTGCAATACAGGCGGGGTTGGTGGTGGGTGGGAGATTATAAAAAGGTCTTTTACTGAGCTGTCGTAAATGAGGAACTATCAGTGGCTGCATGTGTTTGTCGGGTGATATTACTTTCAATAATGGTAGATAGCATGGTGATAACTTATATA
>JAECUM010070680.1:0-14391 GCA_016617855.1 Megalonaias nervosa | reverse complement strand
AAAAGAACAAGAAGAATGGACTGAGAAATACAGACTTCAGAAGAAGCAGAGAGAAGAACAACAACAGCAGCAGCAGCAGCAGCAGCAGCAGCAAGAACCAGACAGAGGGTTTGTGGACTGTCGAGTAGACACCAAAGAATTCTCTTTCTCTTTTCGCAGAAGCAGACCGTATCCAATAGGAAAGCCTACTGCCAGACGGGGACGCAATCTTAGACAGTAAAAAAGATTGCCATTACTTCCGTGAACAAAAAAACAGCCCTTTTCAGGGCTACCCAATACACTCGAAAAGACATACTCATTCAATTTGCCAAAATTTGTCATTAGAAAATAGAAGTGTGTCTATAAGCACTTCGTTTCTTTTGTCAGTAAAACAAAATATTTGTGTGTTTGTAGGTTTAAAAAAATCACCCTTTGTTTTCTCTGTCTTGTCCAATCGTGTCTGCCTGTGTTTGTAAGTAAAAAGTAAAAAAGTCAACGTGAGTGCTTCTTTTAAGTCCGCGTGTTACATGTGATGGTAAATTTGAGTGCTAGGGAATGTTTACTTTCACGTCCGTGCTTCACGTATATAAATTGGTGCGATCGTCAGTCTGGTTACCCACGTTGACGTAGCAGCTGCAACAACATGAGTAGACTCACAAAACTACTAGAACTCCAGATGCACCTGGAATATGCCAGACGTCTCCTGGATGAGCTGGCTATGGAGGCGCTTGCAGAAAGTGACAAACTTAAGGAAGAGGAGGAAAAAAAGAAGAAAGAAGAGGAGAAGGAAAAGAAGCGAGGGATACTACCTCACCTATTCCTTAGACCTCAATGTGAGGTCAAACCTGAGGTGAGGACAACAACGCCTCCACAACCAGTAGCAGTACGGCAAACTGTACCAAGGGTCGCTGTCCTCCAGACAGAAAACTGGGAGGTGGAATTGGAAAGACAGAGGCAAGAGTGGGAGCCTCGGCGTCAGCATCCCAGGGTGCTGAATAGAAGAAGAAGAAGGGAACAAGTGTTCACTATCCCTCAAGCTGAGGAGTGGGATAGTGAAGCCAATCAACCTCCCTCTGCGCTCCCAACCACACGCATCAATTGGGAGCAGGACTGGAGCCGGCGATGCGTGTGTGGTGCCCGCCCTGGGAGATGTCACCATTAGCCAGGTGCATTTGCAGTTCTAAAAAACAGCCCTTTTCAGGGCTAACCAGATCTCTAGAAAAGAGAACCTATTCAATTTGCCAATTCGTGTGAATGTAGTGTAGTGTGACTATAAACACTCACTCTTTGCTGATGTGTGTGTGTGTGTGTGTGTGTGTGTGTGTGTGTGTGTGTGTGTGTGTGTGTGTGTGTGTGTGTGTGTGTTGGCATGCGCGTTCGTTGGTGTGGATAGTATATGGGTGTGTGTTTTTCTTCTCTTCCTTCGTTGGTGTGATAGTATATTGTGTGTTTTATGCTTGCTCGTTCGTTGGTGAGGATAGTATATTGTGTGTTTTATGCTTGCTCGTTCGTTGGTGTGGATAGTATATAATATGTTTTTTTCTCATCCCGATTGTGTGGATGGTATATTTGTGTGTTTTTTCTTCTCATCCCGATTGTGCGGATGGTATATTTGTGTGTTTTTTCTTCTCATCCCGATTGTGTGGATAGTATATTTGTGTGTTTTATGCTTGCTCGTTCGTTGGTGAGGAGAGTATATTGTGTGTGTTTTATGCTTGCTCGTTCGTTGGTGTGGATAGTATATAATATGTTTTTTTTTTCTCATCCCGATTGTGTGGATGATATATTTGTGTGTTTTTTCTTCTCATCCCGATTGTGTGGATAGTATATTTGTGTGTTTTATGCTTGCTCGTTCGTTAGTGAGGATAGTATATCATATGTGAAGTGAGCGTAAGGCATGTTTTCCTTCATGTCCGTGCTTGAAGTATATAAAAAGCATAGCGTTCGTCATTCGCGCCATTCTACACATAATAAAAAAGAACAGCAAAATGGACCTAATCAACAAGTTAAGAGATAGTTGGTGCTGGATGGTAGATGGAGTCTATGTAGTGGAAAAACTTCAAAAGGAGTGGAGGTTTCAAGTCAGCCTAGACTTTATGGCGAGACTCAAAGCAGCAAGTTATCATTTGTAAATGATAATAATGGAAGAAGCAGATAAGTTGAGAGGTTTCAACTATCCGAAATATGTGAGAGTAGGAACCTTGAAGGAGATTTTGGATATTGTTGTTGAATTGGAATCTTTTTTGGAAGGTATCTTCTCTTTAACAGAATGGCCTTTTGTTAAAAAAGGCTTAGACAATATCAAGAAAGCGGAAGACCTAATGAGAAAAGTACTGGAAGAAGAAGTAAAGAAGATCAAGGAAACGTGGAAGAAAGAAAGAAAGGACAAAAAAAACAAAAAAAAGAAAGAAGAGTTTGAGAAACTAAATCAGAACTGGATGAAAATCCAACAAAAATTCAGAGCTCTCGGACATCCTGACTGGATGCCCGAAGAAGAAAAGAAGAAAGGAATTATTCAAAAAGTCAGGACATGGTGGAAGAACTGGAGAAGATAAAAAGAAGAAGAACCCAAAGGCCCTTTTCAGGGCCACTTCCAATGCCTCGAAAAGATCTTAATTTTCATTTTATCTCCACCCTAAACGAATATATATAAAACCCTTCCTCTACTAAAAAACACGAACGCTCTTGATTCGTGTTTGTCTCTAGCCCTCTCTCAGGTAGCCTGACGTCACAGTACTTCTCTTTTTGCTACATTGTTACCAGTATGACGTCATGCCACCTGGCGCTTATCGCTCTACAAACCCACAGTCTCCTAGTAGCCGCTCTACCAAATTTCCGTTGACGCTATACAGGTCCAGGGTGTTCTAGTCCCTCTACCCCATTTTTCCATTGACGCTATACAGGCCCAGGGTGTTCTAGTCCCTCTACCCCATTTTTCCATTGACGCTATACTGGCCCAGGGTGAGATTTTATTTCTTGAGGCTATACTGGCCCAGGGGGGGTCTGTAATGCTAATTCCCATTGAGGCTACGGTACCCCACTATACTACTCCTTTGTAAGGCTTTTCCAACATCATATACATCCCCATTTAAAGAACACTTCGTGCAAAGAAACTCCAAATATTCGCGAGATCATGATCTCAGATCTTTGGCACTCATGGAAATACAGTCTCCGTGGACCCATTGTCTGCAATTTGTGCATTGCAGAGTGTCAGTTTTACATTCACTGGAACAAATAACACATGGATATTGATCCCTCCTCCTTGCTGCGCATGTCTGTGTATGTGATAATATCGGTATTGTATAAAGCTTTTATCTGAAAACATTTGCTGCTCAGTTATGAAATGTGTGTATAATCAAAGTCGGGCGTGATTTCCTTAGGAGTACAATTAGCGAATAATGACAACTTTGAGCAAAAGGGTGGCGTTTCTTTAATGTTCGCGACGTATTGTTTTAGCTTGAACAAGAAATGGGTTCAGAGGGATGACAATAAAGGGGGTGCAGTCAAATAAAAAATGAGTTAAGCGACTTCAAAGCTGCATTAAACCGGCTTTCACTGTCCATTCCGAATTCAGCGGCTCAAAAACGATTGTTTTCTTAATCTGAATAAGAAGTGGGATCAAAGGGAAGACAATAAAGGTGTGTGCAGTCAATTAGAACATTAATTAACTTAAAACAGTATGAATTAAATCGACTTGCACCGTCCGTTCCGGAGATTACAGAACGACCAGACTTTATCATACCACTTGCGGAACTATCCTTTTATGTTACCGGTCTAATAAAGTACGACCATTTTAACTAGGAAAACAGTAAATAATTCAGAACAAAATCATCCCAATCATATTTTATTTTGCTCTTTAATACTATTCAAACCATAACATATCATAATTCCTGTGTGTACACCGATATAAACACTGAGAACATGTAAATACAAGTGTATTTCGGTGTGTATTTCGGTGCATTTCTGTTTTTAGTGTATTTTGGTGTTTATAGTAACCAATTGATGAGTGTACACATTAGTTTACCCCGGAATCAAGTGCCTGTGAATTGTATGTATGACTGTTTGTCTCTATTTTATTATTTTACTATAATTTTAAATGAACTTTTAGCCATCGAAGATAACTTTTCGAAACTTTTGCATTATTTATGTAACTCTTCATAACTTTTCGCAACTATTTGTAACTTTTCGTAACTTTTCGCAACTTTTCGCCTTTTGAGGTACCGGTAACCAGGAAGTAATATTAATGCGCTGCGCCATTCTGCCCAAATGGTCTAGTGTGAAAAATACTTGAAGTTTAAAATTATCTTATCTTTTTTATGCCTTTCGCAACAAGCCAACGGAGCCGAGCATAAGGGCAGATTTTACTAACACAATTTTCTCATGTCCCAGGGAGTTATATAGGTATCTATCGGAAGTACAGTTCACGTAACAGTGGTTGTATTGTTGTTACGTATACGAAAGGTTGGGTGGGTTTTGGTCTTAAAATGTATAATGTCCACCCTGTTATTTATATTCATTGAGTCGATCCAGACAACATAAATACAGTATCAGCGTATAAATGTATTACATTGTATGACTAGTTGGTTGGGTTGGGGTGTGCAGTTCTTGGGTCATTGCTATTTGCACCACTGTGGAGACCACGTACTATGTCACAAAATATGCATTCTTATAAATTTTGGTAGATAGGAGCACATTGATCAGGCCCACTGCTGGGTTAAGCACGGGGTTTTGACTATATATCAATGTGATGATTTTGGTGCATTTACTCAAATTGAATATTAATTGTATTCTTATATTTAATCCTTATATAGGTTAACCAAATCCATTCAATTCTGATTATTGAATGCTCTTCACCTTAACTCTCATGAATAAACTTCCACATGAAAATTCTTGATCATTATGGAAGTTACAGTGGTGACGAGGTGCCAGACTGGGTCATGAAAAGAGTACATTGAGTCTTATCATCACACCATTGGGCAGTTTGATTTTTTTTTCTTCAAGATGCATAGCTTTCATTGACATCACAATGCATGACAATCTGTCTGGTTTGTATTGGATCAAATGTTTAGGTTGACATCATCAAAATATGTCTATGTGCTTTAACATCGATTTTATTCTGATTTGTTGTGGAATGTAAATAATGACCATCCAAAGGAATCTTTTATGAAGGTCCAAATAGAGTGAATACGTACCATTTAAAAAATGAAACCTGTAATAGTCTTTAGTGAATGCTTGTGTACATGACCTGTATGACTTACTCTAGTTGGAGTTTTCTGACCCATCCCACCACATGTTTGGTAAACTGTATATGAATTTGGACATTTATGTTTGAGAGTAGGGCAAGAGTCATGAAAAGTTGGAATATGCTGCCACCATGCAGTGGTGGCACGGTGTAGCTGCTTACCAGCAGGTCTAGAAAACAAACTATGTTGCATTGTGTCATACCTGCATGGTAAGGATAGGAAAACTATTTATTTTACAAGATATTTGCAAGTATTATAATTGTTGTGTCTTTAATCCACTCTCAGACAAGAAGAAACAGCTCCTAGACTTTTCAACCTCAAGACATTTTAACCCCAATACATTTCAACCCCAAAGATAATTCGGCCCACACATTTTGATGCCAAGGGCAATTCAGCTCCAAGACAGTTCAACACCAGCTTAATTTATTGTGTCCCATGTTTACGTGTGGGACATAGAATAGTGTAAAACAGCTATAAAAGGGATAAACAAGATCAGTCAAATATTCCGAAGACGACTGGGTCAGCTGTTCAAATTTTATACACAATAGAAGCATATGTTGCTGTAAGAATATTTGGAGAACTTAAACTGGAGCTAAACATCAATAATGCCAAAGGTTAAAGAACAAATATGTTCGTTTATTATATATAATTAAAGAAAAATATACATTGCAGTTCTAGTACCAGGTATAGACTATCAATCTTTTTAACAAACAAATATAACTGTTAAAAAGATATACTAGCTTTTGTATATGCATGCAGTGTAAGAAACAGAAAGGTATTCAATGGCTTGTATCATTCATACCTTGTTAATGTACGATTAACACGGTTCAGTTAGTGTTATACCCAAATATATCTGATCGAAATGTCACAATACGATAATCATAAGTAATAACTCAGTGCTGTTACCATCTTCTTTAATTGCAGGCATCAATGAATCACAGTTTGAATAGTGTGACCATTAAAAATGTGTTAATAATTGCAAATTATTGCTAATTATTGCTAAAAAATTTCAGCACTTTTGATTTCTTTCCATTCAAATTAGCGTGCATTCATTAACTTAATAAAAGCCACTTAGTGGTGTATTGGTATTTTCTTTAATTGCAGACATCCATGAATCAGTATATCATTATTGGGAGTCACAATTAGCAATGTGCAAAATATTGTTTTACAAAAAAGTCGGCTTTGTTTTATAAATTTACAGTGTGTGGTAAATTTGATTTCTTTTTATTCAAATTAGAGTAAAATCATTAACTTTATACAAGTGTCTTTAATTATAATTCACTGTTGACATCTTTTTTCATGATTGCACAAATTGGGATCCAATTGTCCCTTGGCTGGGGTCGAAATGTCTTTTGGTTGAAATGTCTTGGGAATTTTCTTGAGGTCAAAATGTCTTGGGGTCGAAATGTCTTGCTCCCAGAAGAAACCTTGATAAAATTTGACCTGGTACTCACAGTTTGCATTGCTAGTCACATAACTACACAAATGTTGCAAACTACATTCCCTTGAAATAAGTTATAATAGTCATGTGATATCAACAACAAATGCCCGTTCAGATGTTGTTGTGGAAAAATTTGAAAATATTAAATGTACGTTACATACTCTTTGAAAAAGAATGAAGGGACACATAATTCTGAACATACTGGTTCTAAAAAAAATCCCAGAAAACTGTCACTGACGCAGCATCTTGGAGAAAGTCTGATTCCTCAAGAATCAAGCTCGTGTCAAAGATGGTTCTGTTTTATCACATGGCTACCTCATTGACATGTGCTCTCTGCTTGATGAATATGGCTTTGTCAAGGTTGCTATGACAGCAAGAAGTTTTTGATCAATACTTTCGGAATAAATACATGGCTTTCATATCATTGATATATCATTTTTTGTGAATAACTGGACATAACCCTATCTTTGTACAAATAACTGGACATAACCCTATCTTTATACATATAATATTTTGGAGGAGTCATACTTATATTTTTCTGCAATCTTCATGCATTTCCAAAGCAATGTAATTATAACATTTAAAAGAGTAAACAAAAGCAATCATATCAGATATGTTCCATTACTATAATTTTATTTTTTACATTTTATGAATTATGCATGAGAAGTGAAGGCAGAGAGAAAAAGTAATTTAGTCTTGAGACTGAATAATTTTGTTTTCCCCATCTTTTTTTTTAAGAAAAGCAGATGACATGGTGTCCATCTATCCATCATACTTTCCCTTCTGCTCTGTAAAGCAGTTTGAGATCAGGATGAAATGATATATATTAAAAGATCATTTGGACACTATAAGGCACACATAACACAATGTGGATTTCAGTCATCAAGGTCACAGCTGAATATGATATGTTTCCATCACACTTTCCCTTCTGCCCTATAACTTGCAAACCTGTTTGAGATTAGGGATGAAGCTTCATATACTTGTGCCTTACTTGATACTCTAGAAGGCATGTTATATACTACAGTGTAGGTTCTACCTTCAAGGTCATTGTCACAACTCAATATATATTTGTTTGTATCACACATTTCCTCCTGTTGTATAACTCTAAAGCAGTTGGAAATTAAGGCATGACAATTTGTATGCATGTACAACATTACTAGAAGGCATATTGCATACCACATTGGGCAGAGCTTAAAATTAGCATTAGTCGGATAGCTCGAGGCTAGTAAATTTCCTGTTGGGTTAGTAGTTTTTATTGTTTTCTTTTTTTTTTTTTTTAAAAAAATGTTAATAGTGCAATGGCCAGTAAAGTTTTAGTTGTCACCATTCAGTATTTGTTTATGATATCATAGATGCTTTTTGAAAATCAGATTGTTTGGATGATGTCCAAGTTTTCTTGGAGTTAATTGTGTGAATGCCTGTCATTTGTTGATCCTTTTTCAGGGTTAAAACAATTAGGATTTGGCTTATCATATTTCAAAACAAGTCTTTATAAGTCTATACCAGCTTATTAAGTTTGAAAAGTAAAGTTACATGTCCAAAAGAGCCATTGTTGTGCCATGGTCATCAAAATCCCTATCATGATTAACTAATCCATCTATAAAACATTGACAATGACATCAACTCTTTTACTAACGTTTGTAAATCTGTTTATGAAAACCTGCAGAATACTGATAACATGACAAGACCTTCTGATTTCTGACCTAACTGCTGTTTAAAAGAAGTGGATGAAGCTTGGTATGCTTATAATATTGTCACTTGAACACGTGTTACATTACATACAAGGTCTTATCCCCAAGGCCAAGATCAGCTCAACATTTTAAAATTTCTTTTGTTTCTGCTTTGTATATAAAAGCTGTTTGATTTACAGGGATGAACAAAGATACACGTATGTGTCTGATTTCATTAGCATGTGATTTATCACAACCAAGTTATTGTCTCCAATATCACTGTCCTTGTCCTTTCTCTGTACCCTGTTCAACCCATTTCTGTTAATTAATGCAATGGCATCTAATTATTCTTCTAGGTCTCCCTGATACTTGTAAACCATATCATACATTAAACATTACCATGATGAGCATGAGAACAAACTTCAAAATTACACTACTATATTTGCTAGCCTATAAGTCAATGTTGAGTATGGGTAAAATTTGCTCAGTTTTTAACTTCTCAATTTCCTTCATTCATATATAAGTCCTTTTGTGGTATAAGACGAGGATAGGTCAATACCTTGCCTTAATCTTTTTCACTAGTAAAATCCAATTTCATGAATATTAATTGTATTACTGTACTATTCCATATTACCGACAATTGGGAAACTGCATCACCAAGGCAAACATGGTTTTTTCCCCCGTTTTGTTTTGAAAAGTTGTTATTGTTGTTGTTTTGGGTTTAGTGCCATTTCTTGGTGAAAGAAAGGATATACATGGCAGCCAGTATAACTGATGGAGGAAGAACAAGGGAATACCCAGTAAGTGCCACTGATCTGCGGGAAGAGAGAGAGAGAGGCATTGGTATTACATGGCATTTTTCTTCTTGCACATTGAAATCAAAATAAAATATGCCCCGATATGAGATAGAGAGAGACAGAGAGAGAAAGAAATTCCAGCCCTTCATGCTGGATTGTACCATATTGTCCCAGTTTAGCTGAAGCTTTAGCCAAAGGGGAGAAAACAGTAATAGTAAATGGAAACTATAAAAATACATACCACTATAACTCCTTCAGTTTCAAAGACATATAGTTTATATTCAAATATTTGCTATATTTATATCACTATAGACTCCATTGAGGTAAATCCCAAGAATGACCATTTAACATGCTGTTTTATTTTCTTTCAAATTCAGCAGCCTTTTCATTCACAACATATAAGATTACCCCATATCAGTAAGTGTATGTACAGTTACTGTAGTTAGATGTCATATGGTTTAACCTTCCCTCATTATAATTGGTACCTTGAATTGCTCAGACACTTGTGTCATTGAGAAGAAAAGCTGTCATCCAGTTCGAGAAACTTACATGAGTAAACACCTGGCATGTCATTTCACGGTACCTTATTCACAATACTGTTTGGTTAGTCTCATTTCCCTGTTGATAGCCTCACTAATTTGATATCGACTGCAAAATCTTGCCCTGAAAAAGATGTCTGCTGGAATGGCCTGGCCAAAGCAGTAGCATATTTATCATGTAAATAAAATTGCAAAGCCATCTGGTTTTTGGGACAATGGATTTACATGATTAAAACTGTAGAGAGTTTATTATTCAGATGTATTGTGTGTGTGTGTGATTTAGATTTTTAACATAGCTTTAACAATTTTTCAGTCATATCGCTATGATGTCTGCAGTGTGACAGTTTATAGTGATGTCTAGTACTGGGGCATACATGTGGCATGTTGTCCCACCCAGTCATATTATCCTGACACCAGGCTGACCAGTCCTAACACTAACCTCTTAATGCTGAGTGCTAAGCGAGGCAGCTATTAGTACCATTTTTTAAAAGTCTTCAGTATGACTCGGCCGGGGTTCAAACCCGCAACCTCCCACATCCGAGGAGGGTGCTCTAACCACTAGGCCACCAGAGCGGTGCATTTAGATGTATTAATTGATATTGGAGTATAGTATTGCTTTTGTATATAAGCAGGATCACAATCGTTGGGTAATGAACAATGTGGATTACAATTGTCCTGAAGGTCTCTCCCTGGCCTCTCTCTTTCTCTCCCTCTCTCATATCAAGTCATAATTTATTTGATCATGAGGTGCAAGAAGAAAAATGTGGTAGAATACCAGTAATACCAGTATCTTTGTCATGGTTATTCATTTTCTAACTTGTCTGTTTTAATACACATACATAATGTACACATGTATAAATGCATGTATGAGTGTGCTTGGAATTTATATGTAAGTATACATCTTTAGTATTTATTAATATTTGTAATTTCAATAGGTTTCTTTTTCATTAGGTATTAAATGTGTCACCATCAATATTTGTAACAAATGTATATGTTTATACTTGCTGATGGCCAATTGGCAAAATGTAAATAAAATTCTTTCTCTCTATCCATGTAATAACGTTTAAGGAACATTTATTACCAATGCATACTGCCTTAGCACAATAACATCTGGTGCACATAAATGTAATACTGATGATTGTGTAAATATTTAAAAATCCTCAGTGTTGGGACCTATACATTCTCTTCCCCAAAATGATATTTATAAGTTTACACATTATGTTTCATACTTTGGAAAACAATTTTTCCTTTTTGCATATGAAAAAATTAAGACATACGATAAAGCAATTTAAATGACATAATCCATGTGTAAGTCAAAAATTGTTTGGTTAATTTACTTACTTCATTTTATTAAAGGAGAAAAAATCCCAGTTTTAAGAGGATTATTGTTTAGTGAAGTTTCAATGTATACAGGTATTACCCTATGTAGCAGGTATTACAGATATTACTCTACCTAGCAGGTATTACAATTATTACTCTACCTAGCAGGTATTATAGGTATTGCTCTACCTAGCAGGTATTACAGGTATTACTCTACCTTGCAGGTATTACAGGTATTGCTCTACCTAGCAGGTATTACAGATATTACTCTACCTAGCAGGTATTACAAGTAATTACTCTACCTAGTAGGTATTACAGGTATTTACTTAGCAGGTATTACAGGTATTACTCTACCTAGCAGGTGTTACAGGTATTACTCTACCTAGCAGGTATTACAGATATTACTCTACCTAACAGGTATTACAGGTATTACTCTACTTAGCAGGTATTACAGGTATTACTCTACCTAACAGGTATTACAAGTATTACTCTACTTAGCAGGTATTACAGGTATTACTCTACCTAACAGGTATTACAGGTATTACTCTAGTTAGCAGGTATTACAGGTATTACTCTACTTAGCAGGTATTACAGATATTACTCTACTTAGCAGGTATTACAGGTATTACTCTACCTAGCAGGTATTACAAGTATTACTCTACTTAGCAGGTATTACAGGTATTACTCTACCTAACAGGTATTACAGGTATTACTTTACTTAGCAGGTATTACAGATATTACTCTTCCTAGTAGGTATTACAGATATTACTGTACTTAGCAGGTATTACAGGTATTACTCTACCTAACAGGTATTACAGGTATTACTTTACTTAGCAGGTATTACAGATATTACTCTACCTAGTAGGTATTACAGATATTACTGTACTTAGCAGGTATTACAGGTATTACTCTACCTAGCAGGTATTACAGGTATTACTCTACCTAGCAGGTATTACAGATATTACTCTACTTAGCAGGTATTACAAGTATTACTCTACCTAGTAGGTATTACAGGTATTACTCTACCTAGCAGGTATTACAGGTATTACTCTACTTAGCAGGTATTACAGGTATTACTCTACCTAGTAGGTATAACAGGTATTACTCTACCTAGCAAGTATTACAGGTATTACTCTACCTAACAGAATTGTTACTGTAGTAATGTTTCTTCCTTTTCAGATCATGGACACTTCAGGACAAAATCATCGCGAAGTAGTCATCATTACACTTTGTATATTTGTCAGTCAGGTGATTGGTAAGTTCATTTGCACCTAATTGGGCTTCGATTGTCTAAGGAGATATGATTATGCTTACTGGGAAATTTGCCTTACTATAGGATTCACCTAAATGTAGGTGTGCTTTGTGCATTGATAGGATTCATTAGAATGCCAGAAATAATCATGAAGTATATTTTCAAAATCTGTTGCTTTTTAATGAGATACTGATAATTGTTATTCAGATTCCTAGAATATTTGGGTTCATTTAGGTCTTTTGCTTTGCTAATCAGAAGAGTTTGTGCAATAGTCCATTGTCCACCTTCTTTCAGTTAGCACAAATATGTTATTGCTGTTCCTAAATGTATGGGTGCTGTTACGGATATGTAATTAAATTATTTATGTTTTAAATTTCTTTTTATTTTATTTTTTTAATTTACATTTTATTGTAATGATAATTTTTTATTAGATTTGACCTTTTGTTTTTGGAAAATTAGGTGCTTTCCTTTTGACCTATAAACACAGTACATTTTATATTTAGCTGACCTGGTTCTGACCTTGGGTCTGAATTGTAAACACACAGTGAAGATGATTGGTCATTACCAAAGTCATGTTTGATCCAAGTGTTAGCCATCTTGTAAACAGTTTTTTTAAAATTCATTTCTAGTATGAGAATTTTAGATTTCTAGTCAAGGCCACACTGGCGTATGTGTCAATTAGCACGTCGTCTTCTGAGTTTGTCGAACCAAGGCGACCACGCAACCTATCGTGTGATCTAAATGTGCTTTAAACTAACGGTTATATGTGATTTTTCTTGAGTCATAAAAATTACCTTGAGGTTGAAAGGTATTTCTGTTGCTGCCATTTGAGTTGAATTTTGTATTTAAAATAATTTATTCACCCTGGAAAATAAGTGCGCTCATTCAGATTCTTGGACCAAAGACATTCAATTGGAAATTTATTCTGAAATTCTGCACTGGAACATTATACATTGTGATTCAACGAGGATTTATTAACAACAGTATAACAACTTCATCTGACGTCATCGTTGGCTATCTTGGAACTTTGTCGAGATTTGAACCTAGATTCAATTAGAACATTTTAGTGATAGGACTTATACTTTTAGATTCCAGGATTAATTTTTGGATTATATTCACAAACTGTAAGTCTTTTTTCACATTTTTACCTTTTTTCTAGGGAAATAAATTATTTGGTTTAAATTTACAAAACTTGTTGTCGTCACTCTTTTCTTTGTTACTTTGTATGAGCCTTTGTCACGTAACAAAGAAAATTGGCTGCTCGTCTCTAGATATATGAATTTGGATAAAATATTTCAGAAAATTGTCTTTTTGAAATTTAAATTCTCTTAGTTTTTAAATCTCAAGTACTACTTTACATTTCGTTTGAAATCTTTAGTGAAAACAACAGGCTTTTTCACGATGTCATCCAAAGTGGAGATCTTTCTTTCAAATCCAACTCAGGAGCAGTTGTATAGTTTAAAAAAGATGAATTGCTTGAACATACCAGAAAATACGATCTTTCTGTCGCAAAAGCTTCCTTAACTCATTAACCCCTGGAGGTTTTTGTCGTTTTCGCCTGAAATGCGAGAAGGAAACCCATTTTGGGAGCTATTTCTGAATACATCCTAATACATCGACATCCAAGACATTTTCAGTTAACCTAATGCCTAGTTGTGTTAGAAACATTGTTTTTCATTGGCTATTTCGCCTGAGCATGAGCAGAAGGGTAAAAGTTGGACTTCTTTTTTTTGTTTTTTTTTGTTTTGCTTAACGGACCCATCCTTTTCGTTTCGAGACCACTCTTTATTCTAAATGCCCATCTTATCCTACTTTTTGCAAAGGTTCACCTGTCTGTGTGCAGTTCAGACCGGTCTGTCTTAGATCTGAGGCCAAAAAGTCTAAAATCCAGACACAAAATCGGATTCCGACCTCGGGCGAATTTCGGCTGGAAAAAACTCGGGTCCAAAAAGTTACGTTTTTCCCTCTGTATTTTGTAGTGCAACTAGAACATCCATATTATTTGGTATCATCATAAAGCTACATCTGTCTACCTTTCTATAATACCACCCACTTTATTGTGTCATACATGACCTTGATGCTACAGAGCTCAGAAGTAGGCTACCACCTCCTGCCACGTAAACGCGGCGCCAGGGGTTAATGAGTTAATG
>JAECUM010070677.1:0-18355 GCA_016617855.1 Megalonaias nervosa | reverse complement strand
GGTGAACCCTACAAATTGGTTTCGAGCAAATTTTGAAATGATGAGTAAGACAAACTGTAGGGTTCGACTGCCATACCGCGAAATCATTTGTCTTAATTATCAGGCAAACATATTCATTATCAAATGTCTGTCCACCCCCTTTGCTGCGGTGGACCCTACAAATTGGTTTCGAGCAAATTTTGCATTATGATTAAGACAAATGTGTAAGGTTCGACTGCCTACCGCGAAATCATTTGTCTTAATCATCAGGCAAATATATTCATTACCAAATGTCTGGGTTCACCCTCCCTGCTGCTGTAATTCTTGATAAATTAAAATACAGACAAACATGCATACATACAGACATACATAGAAAGAGGAAATAATTCTCTAGCAGAGGAGGAGCAGAGTTATCGCGCTTTATTAAGTATTTTTGGTGATTTCAAATTCAATTAAATATCTATTATAAATATTATTTAATAATGAATATTGGAGAACCACACTCAGCTAGATTAGCACGAGAAAGACTAGAGGCAATTAGAAAATGTTTACCTGTTCGTGATGCTGTCAAGCAACAATTACAACAACGACAAGAATCTCATGTTGAATTTGAGGAGGATACAAAACAATTATTTAAACCTATCACTGAGACCACTAAAGGTATTCAACCTGTGTTAGAGAAAACCGCTGAAGAAACTGGAAAAATAGCAAAAAGAACAAAACAGACAAAAAAGATTCTTAGAGAACTTCCAGCCGAAATATCTGCTGCGATGCCAGTCCCGGAAATACCTGAGGATGCAGACCAGGCAGAAGAAGGTGCTGAAGCACTAGCCCCTGAACCAAAATCAACAGTTAAATTGATAGATAAATTTAATAAAAATACTGTTAATGTAATTAATGAACTTAAAATAAATCAATTAGCTAAATTTGCTGTAAATGGTTTTAGTCGAAGAGATAAATTAATGAAATCTGAATACACTAAAGATATTAAAACCCGTGAACAATGGCAAAAATCATTATATCGCATAAAAATGAATGTTGAACAAACTAGAGCTGATGATCCACTATATCAGGATTATGTTAGTGAAATTAATAAATTAATCAAATTAGAAAAGGAGAAAAAACAGAGTAAACAACCTTCAAAACAAACAGCACCAAAATCACAAATGTCAGTTCTATCTCCTACATCAAAGAAAACAACATCATCGAAACCAAGTGAAGAGGAAGAAGAAGAATTTCAAGACGCTCCCGGTGTAATTGGAAGTGGTTTAGGAAGTGGTTTTATTACTTGTCCCAATAATATCCTTGCTGATGTTGATCGATTAGAAATTCTCATCGGAGGAAAACGAGCTGGTAATAATTCCCCAGAAATCATTAATGAAGCAGCTGATATTTGCAGACGATTATTTACCGGTGGTATCATGGACGTTGATGTTTATCAGTCTCTTATTAATGAAATTGCTGATGACTACTACAGCGACTGAGTATGTAATTAAATACAATTACTATAATAAAATGATCGTACATAGTACTCAACGTGGACCAACTATGGTCAGGGTGATAAATTCACGATTACCTGTATACAAAACAACCTACGGAAATGGACTAGGTGATGTTGTTCAGGGTCTATTTAGAAGGATAGCCCCAAAAGCAATACCGATTGCAAAGCAACTGGGAATGAAAGCTATTGATGTTGTTCGTGAAAAAGGTATTGGTGCTGTTGGTAATGTTGCTGGTAAAGCATTTTCAGCGATTAAAGATAGATTAACACAATTAATACGCAGACCTGTGGTCCGACCTCAACCAGTAAAATTACCTAGTACAGAAGTAATGCCTGCAAATGTCAGTAAAATAATAAATCAAGTTGCTAATCAAAAACTAGCAGATTTGGTTGATGTACCAATGTCAGAAAAAGAAAAAAATATAACCTGCTAGTCTGATAGCAGGAAGTGGTCTCACTTCCCGAAGTGGTCTCACTTCCCGAAGTAATCTTCGTTTGATACGATAATAAATATAATAAAGATGTTCAAACGTATATCTGATCCCGCATTTGACATGGACGCACCAGTACTTAAAGATGAGTCTGTGCGTGATTATCAGTATTATTCTTACGACGCACGAATTCCAGATCAGCGTGGACGAATTGAATTACAGGTTCAGGATACAAGTAGATATTTCTTACCCGCTGAAGCATTTATTGAAGTCGAAGGTGAAATTTTAAATATTGCTAATCCTGCAGCACCAGTAGCATATGGAGACGATGTTAGGGTTGGTTTTGTTAATAATGGTATTATGGCATTATTTGACAGTGCAACGTACATGATTGACGGAAAAAATATTGAATCTATTCAGAAGGACGTCGACGTTGCAACAACAATACTTGGTCTTGCAAGATATAGTGATGATTATTCAAGATCAACTGGTCCATCAATGATGTTTGTAAAGGATACTTCTAACTACCCTGATAACAGACAATATAATATAAGACGACCAAGAAATGCCGACGATACTGCTGACGCTGCTGTGTGGCCGGTGGTTCATGGTGCTAATCCAGAATTTAACTTAGGATTTGCAGCACGTCGATCAATATTGAAAGGTAACAGAAGAACGTTTTCATGTTCAATTCCATTGTCACATATCTTTGGATTCTGTAGAAATGTCAGAAAAGTAATTTTCGGAGCTAAACATACAGTTGTACTTGTACAAAAAGCAACCGACAACGATGCATTATGGAGACCCATTGGTGATCCTGGCAAAGTAATTCTTACAAAACTTTCATTGTGGATGCCGGTGATGACTCCATCAATAACTGAAGAAGATCGTCTACTCTCTTTTATGAATCAAGGTGGTAAATCAGCATTATCGTGGTTAACAATGACCACAGATGTTGTTCAGAGTAATATTAATGGTTTATTTACGTGGCAAATAGCATCACAACAAGGTGTTTCTGCACCACGACATATATTTATTGCATTTCAAGATGCTGCACGGGTGGATGATCAAACACGTGGTATTATGACATTTGATAATCTTGGTGTTTCCGAAGTTTCCTTAAGAATAAATGGACATCAAGAACCATCCGAGGATATTTTACTGAATTTCGATCAAAATCATGTAGCACGTGTATATCACCGTCTAATGACGTTCATGGGACGTGATCAAAATGTTGATACTGGTTTACAAATATCACAATTGGATTTTACAACCTTATACCCAATTTATTATTTTTCGCTCGAACATTTAGATTTAACCAGACAATCTGTAGTCGATATACATTTTCGAGCTCATGTTAATAGAGATATTGGAGCTATTGCCAATTACAGGCAATTGCTGTCATACTCAGCGATAAATCGATGTTACTTGAAGGTGCTGGTGGACGAATGAGAGTCGTTGATGCTCCAGTAGAAAACATGTAATTAGATTATTTATGAATATTATAATGTCGTATAATAATGTTAGTGTTAGTCTGACTCCTGGTCAGATTAAAAAGATACAATCAGCATCAAAAAATAATTGCGGATTAAAAATATTGCTAAAGAAAGATCAGATGAGCTGCTCAAATAAATTATCTCTTACAGAACGTCAACTCGGGTATTTCAATGAAGCAAAAAAATCAAATAAAGGTATAAAACTTAATCTTTCTGCGGGTGCCATTAAAGATATAATTAAGACGGGTGGTATATTTCCACTTCTTGCTGCTATACCAGCATTAATTGCCGCTGCAGCCCCAGCTGTTGCAAAAGCAGCTGCATTAGGCGCTGTTGGAACTGCTGCTGGAATGGCATTAAAGAAAGCAACTGGACAGGGAATCAAAAAAAAGGGAAGGGGTCTAAGATTACCAGGGACCCCACACTGGTACGGAAAAGGCCTAAGATTACCAGGGACAGTTTACTGATATCTCCTATGTCCAATTTTGATTTACTAGATGCTGCTAAAAAATTAAAAATAAAAAATTTTAGAGGAGTTTTCATGCGCGATCAATTACCAAAACACCAAACAATATTGAAACAGGTATTATTAATCTCGATAAAAATTCTGGTCCAGGCACGCATTGGGTCGGATATGCAATTGATCCACGTGGAATTATTTATTTTGATTCATATGGACTAGCTCCACCAAAAGAATTCTTAAAGTATATTAGTTGCTATCAAAGTATTCCAATATGGTATTCAACATTACCTACACAAACATTAACCGATCCACCAATATGTGGTCGAGAAGTACTTAATGTACTTGATGCTATATCAAAATCAACAAAAACCCCCCACAAAGTTGTACATGAATATACTACGACGTCATATTTAAACAGACATTAGTAAATATAATGGTGGATATTTATGGAAGATCTTCCCGTAGAGGTCATCAACAAGTTGATTTATCTAAGTATGCAACTCTTGATCAACTCAGAAATGAAATTGATGATTTATTAAATCTCGCAAGTGTGGATCAAAATGAAGTAGTTGTTTTTCAGGATAAACAAAAAAAAAAAAAAACAAGTAATATACAACTACCAGATGTTCTTATAAGAATTCCAACTGCGGCCGTAGATAATATAGTTACTTTCTCTGATCAGGGTAAAATACAAGATTCTGGTACATCACTCAGTAATTATATTAAGAAATCCGGCGATGTATTTACCGGAGATATTAATATGAACCAAAATAAAATCACCGACATTGGAAATCCAACCGCAGATACAGACGCCGCAACAAAGAAATATGTCGACGATCAAGAATCTAAATATGTACTGACCAACCGCGGTATAATGCATGCATCTCTCGATATGAATAACAACAGCATTACTAATCTCAGAAGACCAGAGACAGATTTTGATGCAGTTAATAAAAAATACGTTGATGATAAGGAAATTCCAATCAATAATGAAATAACAGAATTCAAAAATGAATTTCTTAGTCACGTGAATACGTTTTTAAGTTTTCACAGAAACATAAACAAACTTAAAAATGATTTTTTTGGAAACCCATCAAAGGTTGATATAAAACTTGATGATATTAATAAAAAATTAATTGATATAGAAGCAAAACTTTATTTTACAAATGAGGAAGTAAAAAGATTAGAAGGTGATATTGCCAGTAGAATACCTAATATTGTTCAAAAAACTAATCTGATTAAAATTCCACACAGACAAATTAAAAATATCGTATACACAGTAGCATCAGGATTATCAACATGGACACCACAAAATAATACTATCAAATATACCGCAGAAATTACTGGTATTTACAGGCTGTCCGTATTTAGTGATGAAAGATTTGTTATAATTAACAGATATATATTTCGTAATTCAACTGATTCTCTCTCTGGAGTTGTATCTATATTGTTAAGTAAAGATGTTGAAGAAACATTTACACTGAGAATATATGATCAAAAAATAAACTCAGTGCCTTATTTGTGGCATCTGGAATTTGTGGTTGAAACACCGCAATTAATCACTTAATATAATAATAATGGATCAACCTCAGTCTCGCATTGACGTTCAACTTTACAGATGCAATCAAGTATGTGAACGTCTGACTAAACTAAATAATTTTATCGACTATTATAACACGAAAATAAAAAAATACAAAAGACGTATAGTTGTTATCGATGTAGTTGTTTACTCGGTTTCTGCTGTTATTACTGGAACAGGATTATTATTATCAACATTGACGATGACAGCACCTACTATTATAACCATTATTGTTTCAGCATCAGCAACTATTACTGGTGTTCTAGGTATTATAACCAAAAAGATACATACTTGTACAAATGCTAAATTGCACGATTATATGATTAAATTACACACAGTGGTAGAGGCATGTTCTAAATTATCTTTATATATTTCTTCGTGTGTCAGTGATGGTGAAATATCTGATACTGAATTCGCGATGATGAGGAAAACTTATGATGATGCTTTTAAAGTGATCGCAAATGATTTTAATGAATTAAATAACAACAATAATAATAATGACAGACAGGGAATTACTTCAGCAGATTGTCACTAATACAACTCCGTCAAAAACTACGATGATATCGTTAAGTTCTACCAATCCTGAGTTTAGTGTCAATTTTCCAACCGCAATTCCTGCAAAAGAAATAGCATTAGCACAATTGCGAGTTTATTATAGTTGGCCCAATATTAGATCAAAACCATTTGGTGGACTACAGCCAAATAATTCATTAATATTTGCTAATAAGAATAAATCTGATGGAACTCCTGATTGGCAAATAGTTTCTATTCCAACGGGCAGTTATCAAATAGAGCAGATTAATGATGAGTTCCAACGCAGAATTAAATCTACTACAGGAAAAGAATCCAAAATAGCAATTACTGTCTACGAACCAACACTATCTGCGATTATTGAAATAAATTCTCCCGATTACTCCGTAGATATTTATCAAAGTTCGATTAGATCAGTATTAGGTTGGCCTGAATATCCACCGGTTTATCAAGCACCACCAGAACCACAGAGATCTGATTTTGTCATAGATGTTAAAAAATTTATAAAACCTCCAGAATATCGAACAGAAAAAAATGCTTACCCATGGCGACGATATTTTGGTGATGGGGTTACACATTATATAGATAAAAAAGAAGAATATTTTACAAAAATAGTTGATGGTAAAAAAGGTAAAATAATAGTACTTGATGTTGATGAAATAAATTCATATGCTAATACAATTAAGTCTGAACACGGACGTGTACTTAATTATCTAAGAAATTTATTTTCCAGCATTAGCACTTCCTACAACGATGACTTAAAAAATCAAATAATTGAAATAATACAACATTTGAATCAAATTGCTTCAGACCTAGATTTCATGAATGATATTATTGTTAACAGAGAAAAAAGATTAGTGGGCATATTAGCAGATAGACGATATAAAGAGTTATATATAGTTGATGAAGACGGTCCACCTCGAAGTGTTAGACTAAATCTTCTGTTTACAATAGTATTTCTAAAACATTTCGGAATTACGCGAAAACAACTATCAACATTTATAATTCCTGGATTTAAATCTGAAGAGCTAAAGAAATCAGTTAATGATCTTATTGATGAACAATTTAAAAGAATATGTGATTCATGGAAAAAATTAATACCTACACCAACTATTCTT
This sequence comes from Megalonaias nervosa, assembly GCA_016617855.1. NCBI lineage: Eukaryota > Metazoa > Mollusca > Bivalvia > Unionida > Unionidae > Megalonaias > Megalonaias nervosa. Next base: position 11,257 of record JAECUM010070677.1, on the reverse strand, counting down.
AAATATAATAATGATCCACACGGTGGTGGTCGACATATATCACCTGGTATTGTTAATATAACAACAACAATTGCAGTCAATCTGGTATGTGACGTAATTGATGACAGTTATCAAGTAGATCTTTCAAAATCTAATCACCGCAGTGGCACTGCGGAACAGGGGTATATACTATATTCATTTAGCCCTAAAGACCCCCCCGGTTGGTTAATTGTGTCTGAACCAATTAACCCAATTTATTTACGAGTTCATAATCCATTTCTGACAAGAATAAATTTCAAACTCATTGACCAGGCAGGAAATATTTTGGATCTAAGACAAGAATCTCTTAATATTAATTTATATATACGCTCGTAGAACGTCTGATTAAATATTTCCTAATATAATAAGGGAAAAAATAATCTGATTCTGAAATAATATATTTTTTTTAATCTGATGGGTAAATATATACTCTGTTTGATGTTTTTGGACAGATTTTCTGAAATTATTATTATTTTGCTGTGGAAATCTGTGAAAAATCTGTAAATATTATTATTTTATTATTTTTTCTGTGAAAATTTACCAGAAATTGAAATCCACCGGGTATAATTATCTGACTAAATCATGAAATTTACCAGAAATTGAAATCTGCCGGGTATAATTACACGACTAAATTATAAAATTCATCAGAAATTGAAATCTGCCGGGTATAATTACCCGACTGATTAACAAAATCTGTGGAAAATCTAACAGATTTTCTGAAAACTGTCAGAAAATATTATTATTATTATTTGTAGATTTTGTTAATTTTATCTATAATATTTGTAAATGAGGCCTGACAAAATCATGAAATCTGTGGAAAATCCGTTAGATTTTCAGAAATTATTATTAATATTATTATTTTGTAGAAATCTGAAATTTTCTGAAATCTGTTAGAAATTATTATTAATATTATTATTTGTAGAAATCTGAAATCTGTTAGATTTCTGAAATCTGTTAGAAATTATTATTAATATTATTATTTGTAGAAATCTGAAATCTGTTAGAAATTATTATTTTATTATTTTTTCTGTGGAAAATCTATTATCTGAAATCTGCTAGATTTCTGAAATCTGTTAGAAATTATTATTAATATTATTATTTTGTAGAAATCTGAAATCTGTTAGAAATTATTATTTTATTATTTTTTCTGTGGAAAATCTATTAGATTTTCTGAAATCTACCATCTGAAATCTGAAATCTGTTATAAATTATTATTAATATTATTATTTTCTGTAGAAAATCTGCTAGATTTCTGAAATCTGACAGAAAATTAAAATTTATTGGGTATAATTGTTGCAACTGACGACCGTGGTTCGATTCCTATGGCTGACGAATGTTGACAGTATTCGGAACGATGCTATTTTATTTTAAAGAAATAATTATTATATAATGAACCAAGAAAATATAAATAATATTATTTCTGCTATTAAAAAATTAAAACATAACAGAATAAATCTATCTGATAATCTCGAGCCTGAAAAAATATTATGCGATTATGAAATATTAAAACAAAGAAAAATTGACAATAAATACACATTACCATCCAATTATAAATTTGTAAAATCAATTTATCAGTCTATGTTAGAATCCTTGTCAATGGTAAATGACAAACAGGTAAAACAATTTGCGCCTCTTGCATGTTCGATCGAAAATATTAGATCCGAACTATCTCGTGAATACGAGAAAAAGAAGATCGTGGATAATCGTGTAATGCAATTAAGAAAAATTATGTTATTTGATTCTGTCAAAAGTGAAAGTGACACCGAGAGCAGCGACGGTGAAGGTAAAATATAGAGTCGAATTATATACAATTAATTTATTAGGAAAACAGAGTTAGATAATATATTCAAATATTATCCACTGATCGTATTTTATTGAATATGCTGATTTGTATAATTTATCTGCAACATGTTTTACTGATTGTGGATGTATGCTAAAATATTTTGCAGCCGCATTAATTGAGGGGAAAGTTATTTCCTGTTCTGTTTCTGTATTTATGGATTTAATAGCTCTCTTTCCGAATAATTTACATTTTCCAGTATTTCCACGTGCAGAATTCTGACTAGATGTAATAATTTGCAGGTTAGATAACCGATTATTATGGGGATTTCCGTCAATGTGATCAACTACAAGTCCATTTTCAACTACTCGATGAAAACATTCGAATATGAATTTATGTGAGTAATAATTTTTATTTCCAGTATTAAACGTAAAATAACCAGTATTATTAATATTACCGACTGGTTTTTTCAATCTACAGTGTCTGATTACACCATCTCGGGATGCTTCATAATTTTTTATTATTGGATGTTTCACAAATTCGTTTTGCTCCATTTATATAATAATATTATTTGTCTAAATCATTATTTTGAAATCTGACCAGATAATCCTCCTCTGTCTTTATAGGAGAGTCAGTATTATTTTTTTTTGTCATAATATCGTTTTAATTCCCTGTATTTTTTTCCACCACATTTTAGACACAATTGAGTTTTTCCTCTGACTCCAACACCACACTGAATACACGGTATTGGTCCTGTACTTCCATTTTTGATACTCTGTGCATGATATCCGCAGTATTTGTTCACACACGGTTTATTACAAAGAGAAATATATCCAATTCTGAGCCAAACACATTTGTTCTTTGTTTCAATCATTATATATATACTAAAATTTTAATTTAAATACTTGTCTTAATTATATGGAGGAATTATCGGTAATTGAACCTCAGATATCCAGATTTGATCTTGACAGATTATCAGAATATAAATTTAGTACTTTGATGCAAGATCTGGCATTAACGGATGAGGATATAATCGAACGTATTCGTGAAGCAAAAAATGAATTTCGTGACGATGGTGCTGCTCATGTATGGTCAACATTCAGAGTCGGAAATGTTACTAATATGATGAATGACAAACGAGGAAAAATAATTATTAATCACCTTGATGATCAAAAATATTTTATTTTAATAAAATTTATTGTAAATACAAAAGAAGATATTTGGATTATTCGTGACAAAGCGATCCAGTACACATACAATCAGGAAATAATATTGTTCTCTTAAATAATAAATCTAAGCCCGGAATACTAACAGGTGTTGACAAATTATATTATATACAGAGTTATCCAGCAACTGCAGTTGTATATGGAATATTTCCGTTGAATAATAAACCCGACGTCGGGGATCTAAAACCTATGAAATTGTCAGAATCAAGAATAAACTGTGTAGCTGAACGAGTTACAGAACATTTTACAAATGCGATACGTGGTAATAGTTTAACAGATTTACGACGTAAAAAAATAAATACTTGGGCAGAATCAGTTAAAGATACCGGAGCATCTATCAAAGATGTTGCTGAACTAGAAAAGAAATTGAAATTCCCAATAACAGTAAAAACGTTGACGGGAGAGATTTTATATAAACCAAAATACACAAAAAATGGAGCTCCAATAGATATTATTGATCATAATTCGCACGCATGGACCTCAGCAGTAACAATATTTCCACGAGATAGAAAAGTTAAATTTTATGATGGTCATATATTTGATTTTATCAAAAATATCAGTAAAAGTGACCCTGTGTCTGTTTGGTTATTTCAAAGTTCAGAATATGATCATTACGATCAGTTTGTACGGCCTAATGGTGATATTTACCGTACAGAATCTCTTAATGTAGAAATGGAAAATCTTGCGCTGAAATATACTTCAGACGATGTCAAAATTAGACAATTATTAAATAATTGTTTTACAGTTCCATCCGTAGCAGCTCATTTTGCTCAGGAGAAAAATTTATGGAAACCAACACGATCGGAATTTCTTGAGGATATTCATAAAAGTTGCGTAGAATATGGACACGGAGGATTATGGAATACTAAATACAACTATAGTGACATTATATCCGTCGATATGGTGGCATGTTATCCTGGAAGTTTTCTTGGATACGGAGAATGTTCTAAATACTTTAAGAGATTCGGACATCCATCACACGAAATGACCAGGGTTGCAATAAACGGACATTTACCAGATTTTGATTTAACAGGATTTGCTCATGTAGAATCATTCGAATTTGCAGAAAATCTCCATCCGATTACTTATACTTGGTTTGGAAGACATTTTTCAGAGCGATGTTGGGTTCCAATAGTACTATTGCGATATATGCTTGATGTTGGAATTTTAATATCTTTACAGGTGAGTGAGGCCATTATATCATATAGTCCACAGAAACAAATTTGGTTACCAGAACCAAATAGATTTAATATTGATGATTCCAGGAAAGAATTTCCTGATCTTAATGAAGATGATATTATTAAAATTACTAATAATATACGTAAATGCAGAGACGAGCATGATGAAAAACTTGCAAAAGATCTTGGTAGAAGGATAATTGGTAAATTTACTCAAGGAGGAGCCTATGATCATACTGTACAAGATTAATTATGGACGATGCTGAACTCGATTTTATAATTGCTGATACAACAGAAAAAAACATATTTATAAATCGGAGTAATGCTTATTTGTCAGACGGAACCAAACTAGGTACAATTGTGAGTTATCTTGATGGTGATTCACCACAATTTACTCATTTAAGATCATCTATGTTGGCATATGTTTCTATAAATCTACTGTCTATGATAAATAGATTTTCTCGTGATGCTGTCAGAGTCGCCACTGATTCGTTTTATATAAATAAAAAATATACAGATTTATTAAAACCACTACTTGGTAATGGTGAATGGGGATCATGGAGAATAAAACAAGAAAATATATTTAGTTATTCTGAATCTGCCGACGTTGAAATTAAGGAAATATATCACAAAAATAATAATCGGGTATCAAATTCATCAGCACCATCTGTATATGATCCTATATCTAGACATAAAACTGTTTATCTTAATGGATGCGGTGGTTCAGGTAAAACAACTCGTGTGATTAAATTATTCATGAATAATAATTCGGATATAATTGTTTTGACACTGACACATAAATTAGCCAGAGAAATAAAAGAACGAGGAGTAAAATCGTGTACTTATCATAGTTTCTTTAGATGGTGTGGAGACACATGGACTCCCGAACGAATGGGTGAAAAATATATACCTAAAATTATCATTTGGGACGAGATATGCACGGTGCAGTTAGAAATATTAAAAACATTTCTTAAATGGTTATTGACGAAAAATACTGCTGTGATAATGTGCGGTGATCATGGTCAACCACCACCCTTTGTTGGACAGTCTCCACATGAATGGCTGAAGAATAATGTAGATTATTATGAAGAAATAAATGATGATCATAGAGCTATTGATGAACCGTTGAGGGAATTTAAAAGACTAATCAGACTACAACCAGACAGAGTACAATGTGAAATAATGCGCGGAGTAATTCCAGAGACTTCTATGAATGATTTTCTAAATTTATGGAATCCCACTGATTTAATAGTTGCAAGTAGAAAGATAGTTCGTGATGAACTACAGAATAAATTATTTCTGTTACATAAAGAAAAGTTTTCAGATCAACCAGTACCCTTGTGTTATCGCCCAGCAGATACTCGACGACAGAATATTGATGTTGAAATTCCTGGTGGAGATACTGAAAGTGTCCGAGTACAGAATCTTGTCTTGAATGATATTGTTTTAGTCGATATTAATGTCGTTGAGAATGCGCTGAATATGAATAAATCACCGTGGACATTAGGATATGCTATAACAATCCATTCTTCACAGGGGTTAACTATTTCTGATACAAATATCTGGATTATAGATGATCAGATCGAATGGTCGAATTTAGTCTATCTCGCAGTTTCTAGAGTCAGAAGAATATCTCAACTACATAGGGTTATTATTAATTTTACAGAAAATAATGATCAGACTGTTAATAATGACGTAATAAGAAAAAAACTATCTGGTTATAAGCAGTGTGACAAAAAAAAATAAACGTGATTTTGATATTAATGTTGAATTTATTATAAAACTAAAACAACTACAGAATAATAATTGCGCAAGTTGCAATTGTAATATGTTGTGGCAATATTCGAATAATAATCCAAGACAATTTACCGTAGACAGAATTAATAATGATCTTGGTCATACACGTGATAATGTGATGCTGACCTGTCTCGAGTGTAATCGACGTCGGGGGCGCTGCACGCCCTGTTCTGGTTATGTAATTGTATGTGGTGGTAATTGTGTGTCTTCAGGGATTACCTGTAATTGTTCACGTACAAATCCACGTTGAGGGGCTGTAGAATCTAATCTGTAGATTGGAGGTCTACCAGTGGATCTAACCACACTAGAAATTGTATGTGTAGTCACGCTCCAGATAGGATCGGTTGTTCTTTTTTTACCACCTTCAAGTTCACCAGGTTCGTATAAATATCTTACAATTACATTACCTAATACTGGTTGAGATTGATGTCTGTCATTAATACGGGGTATATATTTTTTTGTGATCGCAATAGAAGGTTTCATGGAAGTTGAACGAGTAATTTCATTATTTAATGCAGATATCACACTTGGTAACCTCGCAACCCATTCACGAGATCTCTCACCGGACTTAAAGTCAGTAGATATATCTTTTGCATATTGGTATCCAAATAACCGCTCGGCAAGTGTTCGATTAAATCGTTCAACAATTGCCTGATCACGATGAATTTCAGTATGTCCTCGTCTGATTTTAACATTATGTTTCTTCATCAACGATAATACTGCACCAAGAAATTCTTTGCCCGGATCAACCTGTAATAATTGTGGCCATCTCAAAGGTCCTCGATGATAAATTCGTTCAAATGCAGATGCAACTTCGGATGCTGTCTTTGTTGATAATGGTTCAGCATCTTTATATTTACTTGCAACATCAACGACAGTTAATGCGTATTTGTATGTGCGTGATTTTCGTCCACGTGTTTTAACAGTATCGTGCGGTAAAAACAAAATATCTGCTTGATGAACCTCATTAGGGACACTGACATCAAAATGTGAATATTGAATATTTTTAGGTGGTGGTAGATAAATTTGCCATATTGCCTGTCGTGCTAACCACGCTGCAGCAACAGAACGTGAGACTTTTGCTGCCTCAGATAATTTAGTAATCGCTGCTCTACCTCTCCAATATCCTCTTGGACTATAATAAATGGATTCCATTATAATATTTATATAATTAATTACCAGCCCCTAACATTATTTTACTTTTCATGGCAGATTTTACTAGAAAACTAACTAATTTATCTCTGACAGATTTATTTGGTATAGAATTTAATGCACGAATCAATTTTACATCTGCGAGATGCCTTTCTTGTAAATCTTTACTTTTATACGCAACATCATGAACATGACACACTTGATCAATCTTATTTACTGGATGCTCTCCTGGTCTTGGTTGATCTTGATCATCAAGTCGGATATCAAGTCGGGTTCCAGGACCACAATAATTATATCCTGGTAAGTGTTTTTCCCCCGGATATTTAGCCCACGGAGTTGCAGGTAATTTTCCTAATAAAGCGGCTATATCTCCACCTGTATTTGTTTTAACAAATTTGTATTTCTTCGTACCGCATTTTACACATTTGCCTGTCAGAGCACGTCGTTTATTTTTTGTTGTTATTGTAGTTAGTTCAGCAGTGGGTGTAGGAATTTTACACCGAACACAATATAGACTCATATTATTTATTATATGGATATAATTGACTTTTCGGCGACACGAAAACAGGAGCCAGTGAAACATCATTCAGCATTACCAAATTCGATAAGGATGATTATAATAGGTCCATCTGGATCGCGTAAAACACAACTATTATTAAATTTAATAATGAGATGGTTGAGATGGGACAAGCTGTATTTAGTAGCACCATCTGTAGATGATCAGCACTGCTACAAAGTACTTAAGGATTTTAATGAAAATGCAAAATTGCTGAATGAAAACGGTAATGATGTGGTTGATTTTATTACCGATATTGATGAGGCTCCATCTGTAGATGACCTAGATGGATTTATTAATAATTTAGTGGTGTACGATGACATTATGTTGGACAAACAATCTAATCCAGCTAGAATATTTTCTCGAGGGAGACACAAGAATACAGATGTTATATACGTCACACAACGATATACACAAATACCTAAAGCGATCAGAGACAACTGCAATATTTTGGTAATGTTTAATGGAGTAGATAATTATACTTTACAAAATATTTATTATACTTGGTGTTCAGGGGATATGGATATGATGAAATTCAGAAACTTCTTTTCAAAAGCACAATCTGCTCCGTTCGGATTTATAACAATAAATCTTCATGACCCAAGATCCAGATATCGTGTAGGTCTAGATAAAATCTTTGGTTAATCTGTGATTAACTCTGCTCCTCCTCTGCTAGAGAATTATTTCCCCTTTCTATGTATGTCTGTATGTATGCATGTTTGTCTGTATTTTAATTTATCAAGAATTACAGCAGCAGGGAGGGTGAACCCAGACATTTGGTAATGAATATATTTGCCTGATAATTAAGACAAATAATTTCGCGGTAGGCAGTCGAACCTTACACATTTGTCTTAATCATAATGCAAAATTTGCTCGAAACCAATTTGTAGGGTCCACCGCAGCAAAGGGGGTGGACAGACATTTGGTAATGAATATGTTTGCCTGATAATAAAGACAAATGATTTCGCGGTATGGCAGTCGAACCCTACAGTTTGTCTTAATCATCATTTCAAAATTTGCTCGAAACCAATTTGTAGGGTTCACCCCCCCTGCTGCTCCCTGGGCCTGTATAGCGTCAATGGAAATTGGGTAGAGTGACTAGCACACCCTGGGCCTGTATAGCGTCAATGGAAATTTTTGTAGAGCGACTAGTATACTGTGGGTTTGTATAGCGATAAGCGACAGGTGGCATGACGTCACACTGGTAACAATGTAGCAAAAAAAGAGAAGTACTGTGACGTCAGGCTACCTGAGAGAGGGTTATAGACAAACACGAATCAAGAGTATTCGTGTATAAAAGAGTAAGGGTTTTATATATATTCGTTGGGGTTGGAGACCAAATGAAAATTAAGATCTTTTCGAGGCATTGGAAGTGGCCCTGAAAAGGGCCTTTGGGTTCTTCTTCTTTTATCTTCTCCAGTTCTTCCACCAGTTCCTGACTTTTTGAATAATTCCTTTCTTCTTTTCTTTTTCTGGCATCCAGTCAGGATGACCCATAGCTCTAAATTTCTCTTGCACTTTTATCCAATTGTTGTTTAATTTCTCAAAGTCTTCTTTCTTCTTTCTGTTTTCCTTCTCCTTTTTCTCTTTTGTCCAGTTCTCTTCTTTTCTCCAGGTTTCTTTGATTTTCTTCACCTCTTCCTCCAGTACTTTTCTCATCAGGTCTTCAGCTTTTTTTAAAGAGTCTAAGCCCAAGTTTTTGACAAAAGACCACTCGGTGAAATTGAATATGTCTTGTAGAAAGGAGCTCACTTGTATGACATGATCAAGAGCCTGTTTCAAGGAGCCTACTCTCACATATTTAGGTTGAATGAAACCTCTAATCTTCTCCACTTGCTCCTCTGTCATACCTGCTACTAGATCCTTGGCTAGTTTTATGCTGGTGACTTGAGTGGTTACAAAGTCTTTCGTAACTTGATAGCTACATTCCTTTTCAATCCTTTCAACCACGTAGACTCCATCCATTATCCAATAATAAATGTCTTTTAATCTGTTGAACAAGTCCATGTTGCTGCTAATTTTTTTATTCTGTGTAGAATGGCGCGAATGACGAGCGCTCTGCTCTATATCCGTGGAGCACGGACGTGAACGAAAACATCCCTTACACTCACTTCACATACAATTTACTATCCTCACCAACGAACGAGCAAGCATAAAACACATATGATATACTATCCACACCAACGAACGAGTAAGCATAAACACACACAATATACTATCCTCACCAACGAACGAGCAAGCATAAAACACACATTATACTATCCTCACCAACGAACGAGCAAGTATAAAACACACACAATATACTATCCTCACCAACGAACGAGCAAGCATAAACACACAATATACTATCCTCACCAACGAACGAGCAAGCATAAAACACACACGATATACTATCACACCAACGAAGGAAGAGAAGAAAAACACACACCCATATACTATCCACACCAACGAACGAGCAAGCATAAAACACATATTATATACTAGCCACACCAACGAACGAGCAAGCAAAAACACACCCATATACTATCCACACCAACGAACGAGCAAGCATAAAACACACAAATATACTATCCACACCAACGAACGAGCAAGCATAAAACACATATATACTATCCACACCAACGAACGAGCAAGCATAAAACACATATTATATACTATCCACACCAACGAAGGAAGAGAAAAAAAACACACACCCATATACTATCCACACCAACGAACGAGTAAGCATAAACACACATACACAATACACTATCCTCACCAACGAACGAGCAAGCATAAAACACACACAATATACTATCCTCACTAACGAACGAGCAAGCATAAAACACACAAATATACTATCACACCAACGAAGGAAGAGAAGAAAAACACACACCCATATACTATCCACACCAACGAACGAGCAAGCATAAACACACACAATATACTATCCTCACCAACGAACGAGCAAGCATAAAACACACACGATATACTATCATACCAACGAAGGAAGAGAAGAAAAACACACACCCATATACTATCCACACCAACGAACGAGCAAGCATAAAACACATATTATATACTATCCACACCAACGAACGAGCAAGCAAAAACACACCCATATACTATCCACACCAACGAACGAGCAAGCATAAAACACACATTATACTATCACACCAACGAAGGAAGAGAAGAAAAACACACACCCATATACTATCCACACCAACGAACGAGCAAGCATAAAACACATATTATATACTATCACACCAACGAAGGAAGAGAAGAAAAACACACACCCATATACTATCCACACCAACGAACGAGCAAGCATAAAACACACATTATACTATCACACCAACGAACGAGCAAGCATAAAACACACACAATATACTATCCTCACCAACGAACGAGCAAGCATAAAACACACAAACATACCATCCACACAATCGGGATGAGAAAAAAACATATTATATACCATCCACACCAACGAACGAGCAAGCATAAAACACACACTATACTATCCTCACCAACGAACGAGCAAGCATAAAACACACAAACATACCATCCACAC
>JAECUM010070675.1:0-13860 GCA_016617855.1 Megalonaias nervosa | reverse complement strand
GCTTTACTAGCGAGATTACCCATAGCACCAATACCTTTTTCACGAACAACATCAATAGCTTTCATCCCCAGTTGCTTTGCAATCGGTATTGCTTTTTGGGGCTATCCTTCTAAACAGACCCTGAACAATATCGCCTAGTCCATCTCCGTAGGTTGTTTTGTATACTGGTAATCGTGAATTTACTGCCCTGACCATGGTTGGTCCACGTTGATTACTATATATGATCATTTTATTATAGTAGCTGTTATTTAATTACATACTCAGTCACTATGGTAGTCATCGGCGATTTCATTAATGAGGGATCAATATACATTAACATCCATAATTCCACCTGTAAATAATCGTTTACAAATATCAGCTGCTTCATTAATGATTTCTGGGGAATTATTACCAGCTCGTTTTCCTCCAATGAGGATTTCTAGTCGATCAACATCAGCAAGGACGTTATTGGGGCAAGTAATAAGGCCACTCCCTAAACCACTTCCAGTTGCGCCAGGATCTTGATATTTATTCTTCTTCCTCACCAGTTTCTTCTTTTGGTTTCGGTGATACTTTTGGTGATCTTAGAAAATGACGAAATGATTCTTTGAGCGTTCTTTTTTCTCGTTTTTTTTCTCGTTTTTTTTCTCGTTTTTGTTGTTGTTGTAGCTCTTGTTGTTGTTGTAGCTCTTGTTGCTGTAGTAGTGGTTGTAGTCGTGGTAGTGGTTGTTGTGGTGATGGTAATTTAAGTTTTGGTGATGATGGTGGTGATAGTTCAAATTGTGGTAGTTGTGATAATCGTTTACTTCGTTCAACCTCTTCTATATATCTATGTACATCCTCATCAAATCTGTTAAAACTTATAATATCTTCATTAGATCTGATTTCTGGAATACCAGTAGAGACGCGATATACATCTCTGATCCAATTGGCAGAGCTTAATGATTTAATATATTCTGGTTTTACATATTTTTCTCTTTCATAATATCCAAACGCGGCAATATCAAATAATTGGGTTGGGTTCCTGGTAGCAGCAATACCTTAAGGCGTAAATTTATCAATTATCTTAGTTCTGGTTCTTGGTGGTTGTGGTGGTGGTTGAGCTGCTTGAATATGACCAGCAATATCAACAGGCAATGTTTCAAGAGCTCTCTGTGTTGCCTCAGCTGCTGTAACAATTTTCTTTGTTGGTTCGACAATCGGCTTAAATAACTGTTCTGCACCTTCTGCAAATTCAACCTGAGACTCTTGACGAGATTGTAGTTGTTGCTTGACTAAATCACGGACGGGTAAATATTTTCTAATTGCTTGAAGTCGCTCTCGAGCTAATCTAGCTGAATGTGGTTCTCCAATACTCATTTGTTAATATTTATAATAGTTGTTTAATTTATAGCAGCAGAGAGGGTGGACGACAAAAATTGAGTGACCCGGTAAGTAAACTAAACGCATTATAACAAAGGTCAAAAATGAGCTAACCCAAACGATTTATTATCTGTTTTTCAAACTATATGGTAATAATAAAAGTTAGGAGGTTCGGTTTAGCGTTATTGACCTTATTTTTCAGCCCCTGTTGGAACCTTTATTTTTTGTAAAATAAGGTCAGGAAAAAGTTGTTGGGTCCACCCTCTCTGCTGCAATAAGTGTGTGATTTGGAATTTTAACGTAGCTTTAACAATTTTACAGTCATATCATTAAGATGTCTGCAGTGTGGCATTTTATTTTTATGTCTAGCTCTTGGGCCTGATGTCACAAACATGTAGCATCATGTCCCACCCAGTCATATTATTTGACAACAGGCCGACCAGTCCTAATACTAATTTCGTATTGCTGAGCGTCAAGGAAGGCAGGTGCTAGTACCATTTTTGTCTTTGGTATGACTCGGCCGGTGTTCAAACCCCCGACCTTCCGCATCGAGGCGGACGCTCTAACCAGTATTCAGAAGAGAACAACGGTGATAAACCTTGAAGACAAAATATAATTAAGACATGTATGCAATAAGTAAGATTAACAAATATTTGTTAAACAAATTATAAATGTGTCACATGTTTCTAACTGGGACGTATTGAAGACAGATTATTTTTCTTGTTGCACAGTTGTGAATCATTGTTTACATATAAAATCCTGAAAGCAAACGAATCATCCCTATATTTGTATGCATTTAAAACTCAGTGGATGTCTTACAAGTAATCAAGCCAACATATTTTGCATAGTTTATGAAGCAATTTTATCTGTCCATGTGGATGTTAGTCTCTGGCTTGGCAAATGTGGGCATATGAGAAAGTTAGCCAGTTTTCCCAGGTTGTTCCTCCACCAGTTATACTGGCCACCACGTATAGCCCATCATGTGCTGAACGCTGGCCTTACGCCCACAACAACAACAAAGCCATTTTACTGCACTATACAAATCGACTAAATTCTAAGGATGGCAAGTAACGTTTCCATGTTTTCCGTCCTGCTGTACTCGCGGGTGAATAAAACGTCAAATCTTATCTCCACATAGCTCTCTGTAAGATATTTGATGACAGAGTTCCTAAGTCACATTCATCAAGACACTGACTGTTGATGACAGAGTTCCTAAGTCACATTCATCAAGACACTGACCGTTGATGACAGAGTTCCTAAGTCACATTCATCAAGACACTGATAGTTGATGACGGAGTTCCTAAGTCACATTCATCAAGACACTGACAGCTGATGACAGAGTTCCTAAGTCACATTCATCAAGACACTGACAGTTCAATGATCGTTACACCACGACTGGGACAGTTAAAGTCGACATACCAGAATCTTGAGATCGCGGACACCTCACACAATACATATATGTATATTGGGAAATAATTGTATAGATCATGAACACGAAAGGGTTGGTGGTAGGGTTTTTCTAAATTTGTATGGTGGGGGAAAGGGGTTAATTATCAATCAAATCTTTCTAGCCAAGAGCAACAATGAAAAAGATACTCAGTATGTATAATAGTGGGATATTTGTTGATCAATCATGAGATATGTTTGATCAAAAACACTGCAATCTAGCATAGCAATTCAGACCCTGCAGAAGAAGGAATTCTGATTACAAATCACAATGTGAATGACAGCAGCCCACTGATGACCAGTAGTCTTCACTCAATAACTCAAATTCTATTACTATGATTGTATTTCTTGTTTTTTATACAATGTAATCAAAACCGTATTTGTAATTTAGCTCCTTATACATCTACGTTTAGCCCATCCACTGAATGGGACAAGTGAAAATTAATTAACACCGATCTTAAAGAAAACAAGTATAAAAACAATTTATTCAATCTAAGCACTTTGTTTTGTTCAAAGTTCAGAGCTTAAATATGATGGTAAGTGTTTTGAAACTATTGTCTAAAAAGGATACAAAGCACGTGCAAAGTTTGCACGTATACCGTAGTAGCCTCACTGACTTAATGATATTCAGATATCAATGGCTGCACCAAACGTAAATAAACAGAACTTGGAAATACAGTCAGGCTATTTCAGGAAACAATTGGAGAGTTACATCTGACTTGGCTCTTTCAATATGCAAAATAATATATCGGTTACATAATTATACATTTGACTGAAAACAATATATGTGTCATGCAATTGCACATTTTATTTCATCATCTTTATTACTATTTGTTTATATATTTCATTCGTTTCCTCAAACAAATGCATTATAATTTATATCATTACATGATCGGCTAAATGCCAGGTTAGTGCACTGCCTTCTGTAGACAGTACACAATAAATTGACACAATATATCCTCATAGAATATGTTGGCACCATCATTGTTGGTTTATTTGATTATCTGCCTACATTGCCAAGAGGCTGCAAAATAATATGTTCAGAAGGCAAGGTGAGCAGAGTAACAAACGGAAAGTTGATGGTTCTATTCCTGCCGAGACTAGGCCAGGATGTCAACTGTCGATGACCAGAAGAACAAAAACTAATCTTGGACATGATATTGTTTTTATTCTTAGTATTCTGTGATACTGTTTTGCTACCAACATCTCCCTTAACATGAGCTGAAGCAGCAGAGAGGGTGAACAGACCATTTGTCTGAGACCTTATTTATAAAAAAATAAACCTTCCTACGAAGGCTAAAAAAACAAGGTCAATGACGCTAAACCAAAGCCTCTAACCGAGACTATTTCCATAAGGTTGAGAATGGATAATAAATCGTTTGGGTTAGCTCAGTTTTGTTATCCAGATCGCTGACGTATTTTTTTCCAAATTTTTATGCGATTTCGTTGGTCACTCAGTATTGGTCGTTCACCCTCTCTGCTGCTATAAATTAACCAAAGATTTTATCCAGACCTATACGATATCTGGATCTTGGGTCATGTAGATTTATTGTTATAAATCCGAACGGAACAGCTTGTACTTTTGAAAAAGAAGTTTTTAAATTTAATCATATCCATATCTCCTGAACACCAAGTATAATAAATATTCTGTAAAGTATAATTATCTACTCCATTAAACACAACCAAAATATTACAGTTATCTCTGATTACCTTAGGTATTTGTGTATATCGTTGTGTAACATAAATCACGTCAGTATTTTTATGCCTACCTCGAGAAAATATTCTAGCTGGATTTGATTGTTTGTCCAGCATCACATCATCATATACTACGAGATTATTAATGAATCCATCAAGATCGTCTATGAATGGGGCTTCATCAATATCGGTGATAAAATCAACAATATCGTTGCCATCTTCATTCAATAATTTTGCATTTTGATTAAAATCTTTAAGTACTTCATAACATCTTTGATCATCTACAGATGGTGCCACTAAATATAATTTGTCCCACTTCACCCACCGCATTATCAGATTAAGTAATAATTGTATTTTACCAGATCCAGATGGACCTATTATAATCATTCTGATAGAATTTGGTAGTGCTGGATGGTGCTTTACTGGTTCTTGTTTTCGTGTCGCTGAGAAGTCAATTATATCCATATAATAAATAATATGAGTTTATATTGCGTTCGATGCAGAGTACCCACATCCACCACTGATTGACAACGATAACAACAAAAAATAAAAGACGTGCAATTACAGGTAAATGTGTAAAATGTGGCACACAAAAATATAAATTTATCTCCCTGACTAAGTCTGATAGTGATATAGCCGCTTCATTAGGGAAATTGCCAGGAACTCCATGGGCTAAATACCCCGGTGAGAAACATCTTCCTGGATATAATTATTGTGGTCCTGGAACTCGACTTGATATCCGACTTGATGATCAAGATCAACCAAGGCCAGGAGAGCATCCAGTAAATAAGATTGATCAAGCATGTCATGTTCATGATGTTGCGTATAAAAGTAAAGATTTGCAGCAACGGCATCTCGCAGATGTGAAATTGATTCATGCGTTAAATTCTATACCTAATAAATCTCTCAGAGAAAAACTCGCTAGTTTTCTAGTAAAATCTGCCATGAAAGGTAAAAAAATGTTAGGGGCTGGTAATTAATTATATAACTATTAGAATGGAATCCATTTATTATTCCCCGAGAGGATAATGGAGAGGCAAAGCAGCGATTACTAAACTTGCTGAAGCAGCAAAAGTCTCACGCGTTGTTGCTGCAGCGTGGTTAGCACGACAGGCAATATGGCAAATCTATCTACGTCCACCTAAAAAAATTCAATACGCACATTTTGATGTCAGTACTCCCAATGAAGTTCATCAAGCAGATATTTTGTTTTTACCACACGATACTATTAAAACACGTGGACGAAAATCACGCACGTACAAATACGCATTGACTGTCATTGACGTTGCAAGTAGATATAAAGAAGCTGAACCATTATCAACAAAGACAGCATCTGAAGTTGCATCTGCGTTTGAGCGAATTTATCAACGTGGTGGTCTACGATGGCCACAGCTATTACAGGTTGATTCTGGCAAAGAATTTCTTGGTGCAGTATTATCGTTGATGAAAAAACATAACGTTAAAATCAGACGAGGACATACTGAAATTCATCGTGATCAGGCAATCGTTGAACGATTTAATCGAACACTTGCTGAGCGGTTATTTGGATATCAATACGCAAGGGAAATATCTACCGACTTTAAGTCCGGTGAGCGATCTCGTGAATGGGTTGCAAGGTTGCCAAGTGTGATAGCTGCATTAAATAATGAAATTACTCGTGCAACTTCCATGAAACCTTCTAATGCAATTACAAAAAAATATATACCCCGTAGCGATAACGGACAACGCCGTGAACAACCAGTATTAGGTAATGTAACTGTGAGATATTTATATGAACCTGGTGAACTTGAAGGTGGTAAAAAAAAGAGCAACTGATCCTATCTGGAGCGTGACTACACATACAATTTCTAGAGTGGTTAGATCCACTGGTAGACCTCCAGACTAGATTCTACAGCCCCTCAACGTGGATTTGTGCGTGAACAACTACAAGTAATTCCTAAAGACACACAATTACCACCACATACAATTACATGACCAGAACCTCTACGTCGATTGCATTCGAGACAGGTTAGCATCACATTATCACGTATATGACCAAGATCACTATTAATTCTGTCTACGGTAAATTGTCTTGGATTATTATTCGAATATTGCCATAACATTACTGCGTTACAGCTTGCACAATCATTATTCTGTCGTTGTTTTAGTGTTATAATAAATTCAGTATCGATATCAAAATCACGATTATTCTTTTTGTCACACTGTTTATAACCAGATAGTTTTTTTCTTATTATGTCATTATTAACAGTTTGATCATTATTTTCTGTAAAATTTATAATAACCCTATGTAGTTGAGATATTCTTCTGACACGAGATACTGCAAGATAGACTAGATTTGATCATTTGATCCGATCATCGACAATCCAGATAGTTGTATCAGAAATAGTTAACCCCTGTGAAGAATGGTTCGTTATAGCGTATCCTAACGTCCATGGAGATTTATCCATGCTCAATGTACTCTCAACAACATCAACAGCAACCAAAACAATATCATTCAGTACAAGATTTTGTATTCCACCACCAGGAATTTCAACTTCAATATTCTGTCGTCGAGTATCTGCTGGGCGATAACACAAAGGTACAGGTAGATCTGAAAACTTTTCTTTTTGTAACAGAAATAATTTCTCCTGTAGTTCATCACGAACTATCTTTCTACCTGCAACTATCAAATCAGCAGGTCTCCATAAACTCAGAAAATCATTCATATTAGTCTCTGGAATTACTTTACGCATTATCTCACATTGTATTTTATCTGGCTGTAGTCTGATTAATCTTTTAAGTTCTTTCAGCGGTTCATCAATAGCTCTATGGTCATCATTTATTTCTTCATAATAATCTACATTATTCTTCAGCCATTCATGTGGTGACTGTCCAATAAAGGGTGGTGGTTGACCATGATCGCCACACATTATCACAGCAGTATTCTTTATCAATAACCAATCAATAAATGTTTTTAGTATTTCTAACGACGCCGTGTCTACCTCTACTTAGGTATATATTTTTCACCCATTCGTTCAGGAGTCCATGTATCTCCGCACCATCTAAAGAAACTATGATATGTACATGATTTTACTCCTCGTTCTTTTATTTCCCTGGCAAGTCTATGTGTAGGTGTCAAAACAATTATATCTGAATTATTATTCATAAATAATTTAATCGCACGAGTTGTTTTGCCTGAACCACCACATCCATTAAGATAAACAGTCTTATGTCTAGCCACAGGATCGTATACAGATAGTGCAGATGACTTTGATACTTGATTATTATTTTTGCAATATATTTCCTTAATTTCAACGTCGGCAGATTCAGAATAACTAAGTATATTTTCTTGCTTTATCCTCCATGATCCCCATTCACCATTACCGAGTAGCGGTTTTAATAAATCCTTATATTTTGTATGTATATAAAATGAATCCGTAGCAACTCTGACAGCGTAACGAGGAAATCTGTTTATCATCGACAATAGATTTATCGAAACATAGGCTAGCATCGAAGATCTTAAATGAGTAATTTGCGGTGAATCGCCATCAATATAGCTCACAATCGTACCTAGTTTGGCTCCATCTGATAAATAAGCATTACATCGGCTTATAAATGTTTTTTTTTTTTCCGTTGTATCAGCGATTATAAAATCTAGTTCAGCATCGTCCATAATCAATCGTGTACAGTGTCGTTTATAATCGTATGAACTACCTTGAGTAAACTTACCGATTATCTTTCTACCAAGATCTTTTGCAAGTTTTTCATGTTCGTCCCTGCATTTACGTATTTTAATGATGTCATCTTCGTCAAGATCAGGAAATTCTTTCCTGGTATCATCGACATTAAATCTATCCGGTTCTGGTAACCAAACTTGCTTCTGTGGACGATACGATATAATTGCTTCATTTACTCTCAACGATATTAAAATTCCAGCATCAAGCATATATCGCAATAGTACTATTGGAACCCAACATTTTTCTGAAAAATGTCTTCCAAACCAAACATAAGTAATAGGATGGAGATCCTCTGTAAACTCGAATGATTCTATGTAGGCAAATCAGGTTAAGTCAAAATCTGGTAAGGGTCCATTTATCGCAACTCTGGTCATCTCATGTGATGGATGTCCAAATCTCTTAAAGTATCTAGAACATTCTCCATATCCAAGAAAACTCCCAGGATAACATGCTACCATATCAACTGAGATAACGTCACTATAGTCGTATTTAGTATTCCATAATCCACCGTGCCCACATTCTATACAACTTTTCTGGACGTCTTCAAGAAATTCCGATCTTGTCGGTTTCCATGAATTTTTCTCTTGAGCGAAATGGGCAGCAACCGATAGTATGGTAAAACAATTATTTAATAATTCTTCAACCTTGACATCGTCAAAAGTATATTTCAGCGCAAGATTTCTCATTTCTTCATGAAGAAATTCTGTACGATAAATATCACCATTAGGCCGTACAAGTTAATCATAATCATGTTCTGAACTTTGAAATAACCAAACAGACACAGGGTCACTTTTACTGATATTTCTGATAAAATCAAATATATGACCATCATAAAATTTAACCATTTTGTCTCGTGGAAATATTGTTACAGCATTAGTCCATGCATGTGGATTATGATCAACGATATCTATCGAAGCTCCTCTTGATTTATATTTTGATTTATACAAAATCTCTCCTGTTAATGTCTTCACTGTTATTGGAAATTTCAATAGCTTTCCCAGCTCAGCAACATCTTGAATAGATGCTCCAGTATCTTTAACTGTTTCTGCCCATGTATTTATTTTTTTACGTCGTAAATCTGTTAAGGCATTACCACGTATCGCATTTGTAAAATGTTCTGTAACTCGTTCATCTACACAGTTTATTCTCGACTCTCTCATCAGTTTGAGATCCGCAACGTTAGGTTTATCATTCAGCGGATATATTGCATAGACAACAGCAGTCACAGGGTACCTTCGTTCATAATACGGTTTATCAATACCAGTCAGTATTCCAGGTTTGGATTTATTATTTAAGAGAACAATATTATTTCCCGACTGTACATGGACTGGATCACGCTTATCACGAATAATCCAAATATCGTCATCTGTACTTACAATAAATTTTATTAAAATAAAATAGTTTTGATTATCAAGGTGGTTAATAATTACTTTTCCTCGTTTGTCATTCATCATATTAACAGTATTTCCGATCCTGAATGTTGACCACATATGAGCAGCACCATCGTCACGAAATTCCTTTTTGGCTTCACGGATACGTTTAGTTATATCTTTATTCGTTAAAGCTAGATCTTGCATCGAAACACTAAATTTATATTCTGGTAGTCTGTCAAGATCAAATCTAGCGGAGGAGGGTTCAGCTGCGGATAATTCCTCCATTATTATAATTAGGACAAATATTTAAATTGAATTTTAGTATATATATATAATGATTCAAACAAGCAATAAGTGCGTTTGGCTTAAACTTGGACATATCTCTCATTGTGATAAACCATGTGTAAACGAATACTGCGGAAATCACATGCAGAGCATCAAACATGGAAGTCCAGGACCAAAACCATGTGTTCAGTGTGGTATTGGAGTCAGAGGAAAAACTCAGTTATGTGTAAAATGCGGCGGTAAAAAATATAGAGAACTGAAACGTTATTATGACAAAAAAATAATATCTTGACATTGTCAGGTAAATCCCCTATAAAAACCGCAATGGATTATCTGGCCAGATTTCAAAATAATGATTTAGACAAATAATATTATTATATAAATGGAGCAGAACGAATTTGTAGCACATCCGATCATCAAAAATTATGAAGCGTCTCGTGATGACGTGATCAGGAACTGCCGATCAAAAAAACCAGTCGGTAGTCTTGATAAATTTGGTTATTTTAGATTCAGTGTTGGTAGAAATAAAAATTATTTCTCACATAGGTTCATCTTTGAATGTTATTTTGGATTGGTTAAAAACGGACTTGTAGTTGACCACTTTGATGGGAATCCCCAGAATAATCATTTATCTAACCTGCAAGTTACAACACAGAGTCAGAATTCTAGACGTGGAAATACAGGAGCGTGTAAAGTATTCGGAAAGAGAGCTATTAAAGCCATAAATGCAGAAACAGGCCAAGAAATAACTTTCCCATCAATAAACGCAGCAGGTAGATATTTTGGCATACATCCACGATCGGTACAATTTGTCGCAAATAAAACATACAAATCTGCATTTTCGATAAAATACAACCAGCAGATAATATTTGAATACGTCAAATAACTCTTCAAAACAATAAATTTTTACTGTATATATTTCGACTGTCAATTTTGCCAAGGTTTTTGTTTAGCCATAACTACAGTGATGGGCCCACCTTCACTGTCGATGCTCTGTGTCACTTTTGACAGAATCAGATAACATAATCTTTCTCAATTGCATTATACGATTGTCCATAATCTTTTTTCTTTCGTACTCGTGAGACAATTCAGTTCTTATGTTTTCGATTGAACGTGCAAGAGGTGCAAATAGCTTTACCTGTGTGTCGTTTACCATTGCCAAGGATTCTAACATAGACTGATAAATTGATTTCCCGAATCTGTAATTGGAAGGTAATGTGTATTTATTTTCAAATTTTCGTTGTTGTGATGATTCAAAATCACACATAATTTTCTGAGGATCAAGATTATCAGATATCTTTATTCCGTCATGTTTTAATTTTTTAATAGCAGAAATAATATCATTAATGTTTTCGTAGTTCATTATATAATAAATATTTCTTTAAAATAAAAATAAACAGCAGCGATGACATTCGCTCTACCATTCCACTTGGGTCCCTTCTGCTGGTAAAGCCTTTACCAATAAGATCCTAAAAGTTCCTTTTTTATATGGCATCTATTGCCTGATTTTTTTTTTGTATGGGCACTCTTCATGGTTAAGACCTGTCTTATGGTCCACAGGCACCTTATTGAGACTTTTTGGTCCAGCGGACATTCTTTCTGAATGCCCCTACGTGGAGACCCTTCAGTGAGGTCACAAGGTCACGAGCTCACATCACCCTACTGTTTATTTTGGGGGGCGCAAGCGCATAGACACAGAGTCAACGCCTGTCTAGGCATTACGATTTCATGTAAACCCCCCCAAAAAAATCAAACCCCGGGTAAATGCAAAAATACACTCACCACGTTGTTCAACATGGTGAAGGGTACATGAAATCTCAAGGGTTGCTTGCGCACCCCCAATTATATTAAAAACTGGCATCAAAATCGCCCACGCCGCCAAGTGGCAGTCACGAGTCTCGAACCACGGACCTTGAGTACAAGAACACAATACTATACCATTGCACCACTTTCCCAATTCATAAATATATACGTTTTAAAATTATTATATAGCTAACTCAACAATGTACGAATAGATACTGAATAAAATCAGTTATTGTAGAACTGTAACATGAATTTGCTTCAATTTTTCAAACATATTTTATACAACACTGTATAAAATATTATATCGTCTGCATGAGTTATCGTTCGGTAGGTAAAAAATACATGTGTTACAGGAGCTAAAAATAATTTTGATTTGAGATTCAGCGCATTGTATAAAACGACGTGAATTTAAGGTTATCAGTCAAAAGATGCATCAATATCTCTCTCTGTTACAAATTGCTGCTTCACTAACAGCGAATTGCTTACAGAGAACAGATAAATCACTAAATAATTAATATAAAACGGAATATCTTGTCGTCTGTATAGACTAAAATAACCCAATTATAAACAACACGTAGTAGGGAGATAATCGTTTTAATTTGTTCTGCAGAGACAGAGCAGAGTTATCGCGCTTTATTATATATTCAATTACCATGAGAAAATCGGTGAAAAAAATAATTTTTATCTGCGTTTTGAGAGAAAATGTATATTTTTTATAATAAATGTGTAGATAGAGGCTGCTGTAATTGATAAAATAAATATTTTATCTTTGATTTGTCATAGAATTTTTATTTTTATTACCCAAATTTTATGTTATTTTTGCTTGTTTTTTAGTCAAATTTCTAATTTCGCACGGGTCAAAACCCCAGCGTTTCTCTAGTTGATTTTCATGATTTTTCGATTTTATACAAAAATTTGGTCAAAATGTTCATATTTTTACTGATTATTTGTGACTTTCTGAGCAAAATTTCTTGTTTTTGGTAAGCAAATGTTAAAAATCAAGAAAATCAACTAGAGAAACGCTGGGGGTTTGACCCGTGCGAAATTAGAAATTTGACTAAAAAACAAGCAAAAAACAAGCAAAAATGACTATAAAACAGCTAAAAAACAAGCAAAAATAACATAAAACAAGTAAATTTTCAATTTTCTCAGATCTTTAATATTTTCTGAATAATGCGCCGATTGCAAAAGAATTTATTCGCTAAACGAACAATATAAACAGCGCCATGGAAAAATACTTATTATTATCAAAAACAATATTGGTGCGCTATCAGTCCTAGATGCACATGTACTATGTTCCATTAGTATAAGTACGACAACTGCAATATTTACTAAGTTTTATGCTTTTATCTTTGATTTGTCAGAGAATATAAAAGTATTTTTATTACCCAGATATATTGTTATAAAAAATAAATAAATTATTTTTTTTCTTCTCTTAATTATAATATTTACTCTACGAGCGTATGTACAAATTAATATATAACGTCTCTCCACGCAGATCAATGATGTTTCCAGACTGGTCTGTGAGTTTGAAATTTATTCTTGACAATAATGGATTATGTACACGCAGGTATATTTGGTTAATTGGCTCAGATACAATTAGCCACCCGGGCGGCGCTTGAGGTGTGAATGTATGTAATATATATCCTTGCTGGGCCTGGTTAGACTTTGAAAGATCTACTTGATAACTACTATCAACTGCATCGCATACTAGATTGACCGCGATTGTTGATGTTATATTAACAATATCAGGTGAGATATGACGACCTGCGCCATACGGATTGTTATTATATTTAAGAAGGGCTGGTGGCGGGCTTAATTTTCTCCATGAATCACATATTCTTTTAAAGTGTTCATCAATAAGATCATTAATTGATTTCTTTAGCTCTTCAGAGTTAAATCCGGGAATTATAAAAGTTGATAGTTGTTCTCTTGTAATTCCGAAATGTTTAAGAAATACTGTTGTAAACAAACGATTGAGTGGAACACGCTGAATTGGATCGTCTTCATTAATTATGGAACCTACAACAAATCTAACTGTTGCTGGTTTATATAAATGTTTTTCTCTGTTAACAATAACATTATTCATAAACTCTAGGTCTTAAGCAACCTGATTCAAATGTTGTATTGTTTCAATTATTTGATTTTTTAAATCATCGTTGTAAGAAACATTAATGCTTGAAAATAAATTTTGTAGATTA
>JAECUM010070674.1:0-14250 GCA_016617855.1 Megalonaias nervosa | reverse complement strand
ATATCGAATTCAGGATTAGTTGAACTCGTTGATATCATTGTCGTGGTTGACGGTGTTGTATTAGCGACGATTTGTTGGAGGAGTTCTGTCGATGACGAAGTCATTGGCGATGTCATTGTTGATGATATTGTTATCATTATTTACTTGATTTTAAATCAGGAAGTAAATTAACTTTGTCAGTGGCTCTGCCATCGTCATAGTAAACCTTAATCATTTCTGCGAATTCTTGATCTGATATTACTCCATCATTGAGACCTGATGATATCAGTGATGATAATTTGGCGTGTGCGTGTGTTGCCGCCGATAGCAACATTTGATATTCATGCAATTTGTCAGCCGCACACTTAGATATCTTTTTTGCAATTATATTAAGAATACCAGCAATACCGGTTATAACTGCGACGGAAATTCCTATTATTGGTGTTATTATATATGTGGCTGACAATGATCCGATTATAGTTGCTGTTCCAGCGACGATCGCAGATGCAGAATAAACAATTATATCAGTAACAACGATGCGTCTACGGTATTTTTTTATTTTTATTGTGTACTCGTCAATGATGTTTTTTAGTTGGGTCTGTAACAAACACGCTTACTCGTATCTGAATTTGTTTACGATGTTCAGATCTGACGTTGGTGACAATGGCAAACCCATCGATGTTGGTGATGACGAAATCATTGATGAAGTCATTATACTTAATGACGTTGTTGAATTAAGCAATCAATTGAGGTGTTTCAGCGATAAATTCCAGACACCACCAGTAAGATGCTGCGGTTATTTTTTTTATCAGATGGTTTCAATATAAATATTTCTTCGACATCTTTATTTAATACAATAGACACGGTTCCAGAAAAATTATCAGTCGAATGACGCCATGGATACGTGGTAAATATCCTGAATTTTGCAGCACTGAACACAGACAGTCTGTATACACCAATAACCGTCGCGGTATGTTTGATAGTGTTATTTTGCTGTGACCATGTTGATGATCCTGATGATACTGTGCATACGATATTGATGACGGCGACATTGGTCGCTGCGTGAGGAATTTTAATCAAATTAGTTTTCAACGATATTAGGAATTCCACTGACAATATCTTCTAGTTTTATGTTAATTTCAGAGAGTTTTGCATCGACAACCATTGGACTTCCAAAGAAATCATCTGCGATTTTATTAAGTTTTTGAAAATTTCTACGAGTATTTATAAACATATTTACGTGAACGTCATACTCGTCTCGTAGTGTATTTAATTTGTCATCGAAGGACGTATCTTTATCATCCACATATTTCTTTGTTGCGGCATCTTTATCACCTGTTGGTTCTCTTAAAACAACGATTCTATTTCCGTTCATGTTGAGTTGTATCACCGGTGGATTTTAAACAATCAGCAACGCTATTTTTAATTTCATCTCTGATAGTTATAAATGATATATTTGAGTCTCTGATTCTACCACCGTCAGCAAAAACTGGAATATTATCCGTGGTAGCACCGAGAACTCTACGAATTATGTCGATTAATTTAATGTTACTCGTTTTCAGAACGCCGTATTTATCCTGAAAAACAACTACTTCGTCTCGGTCAACCCCGGAAAGATTCGTGATATCGGCGAGTTCATCTTTTGTAGCGAATTTCGATAAATCGATATCTTCTTTCTTCTTGACTTTGATAGAGGATCTTCCATAAATATCAACCATTATACGATTAGCGATTATTTAAAACAGAACTCGTATAATCACCTACAACTTTATGAGGTGGCGTCCTTGGCGATGAAATCGCTGATTTTGAAATAGCATCGAGTACAGCGAGTGATTCACGGCCACATATTGGTGGATCGGTTATTTTTGTGTTGGTAATGTTGAATACCATACGGGAGTGTTGACAGTGACTTTGTCACCGTTGTCGACATATTTAAAAAATTCCTTCGGTGGTGCCAGTCCATACGAATTGAAATAAACAATTCCACGTGGATCAATCGCATATGCAACCCAATGAGTACCTACACCAGAACTTCTGTCGAGATTAATGATACCGGTTTCAACACGATTTGGTTGTTTTGGTAATTGATCGCGCATAAAAACATCTCTGAAGTTTTTGATATTTAGTTTTTTAGCAGCATCAAGTATATCAAAATTGGACATGGGAAGGAGACGTTTTGCGTTTAACGAAGTGTCCCGGGAAGTCTTAGACCTTTTCCGTACCATGAACGAGGAGTTCCGGGCAGTCTTAGACCTTTCCCTTTTTTTTGGGAAGTTTTTATTCCTTTTCCTGTTGCTTTCTTTAATGCCATTCCAGCGGCAGTTCCAACTGCGCTGAGTGCAGCAGCTTTCGCAACCGCGGGTGCAGCCGCTGCTATCAACGCTGGTATAGCTGCGAGAAGTGGAAATATACCACCCGTCTTTGCAATGTCGCTAATTGCACCCGCAGACAGATCAAGTCGTACACGGGTCTTTGATCGTTTGGCGTCATTGAAATGCCTGAATTGACGTTCAGTCAGTGATAGTTTATTTGGACCACCTGAGATTTGTCCATGTTTCAGTAATATTTTTCATTCCCGAATTCTTTTTTGATACTGATTGTAGCTTTTTAATCGGACCAGGGGTCAGAGTAACATTAACGTGATGATATGACATTATAATATAATGAGCTATTTAATTACATGTTTTCGACTGGGGCATCAATGACTCTCATGCGACCACCAACACCTTCAAGTAGCATTGTTTTATCGGATAATATAACCGCGATTGCTCTGTAATTGTCAATTGCTCCTTTGTTTACGCGAGCTCGAAAATGTATATCAACGACGGATTGTCTGAATAAATCCAAGTGTTCCAGAGAAAAGTAATATATTGGATACAGCGTTGTAAAATCTAGCTGTGATATTTGTAAACCAGAATCAACATTTTGATCACGTCCCATAAATGACATTAAACGATGATATGCACGTGCTACATGATTGTTACCAAAATCCAGTAATATGTCCTCGGAGGGTTCCTGATGTCCATTTATCCTCAAAGAAACTTCTGTGACATCAAGTTGGTCAAATATCATTATACTGCGAGTTTGTTTACTCGTTCAGTATTTTGGAGCGCAATAAATATATGACGTGGTGCAAAGACACCTTGCTGTGATGCTATTTGCCATGTGAATAAACCATTGATTGTACTTTGAACACTATCTGTGGTCATTGTCAACCATGATAATGTCGATTTACCACCGCTGTCCATAAAAGAGAGTATCCGTTGTTCAGGTATTGTTGGAGTCATTGTTGACATCCACAGTGAAAGTTTTGTTATTATTTTACCAGCATCACCAATAGGTCGCCATATTGCATCATCATCTGTAGCCTTTCGTACGAGTACAACTGTATGCTTAGCTCCAAAAATAACCTTTCTGACATTTCTGCAAAATCCAAAAATATGTGATAGTGGAATTGCACATGAAAATAATCTACGCGCATCTTTCAGCACTGCTAGACGTGCTGAAAATCCTAAGTTGAATTCTGGATTAAAACCATGAACCACCGGCCACACATCAGCGTCAGCAGCGTCGGCGAAGTTTCTTGGTCGTCTTATATTGTACTGTCTGTTATCAGGGTGGTCAGAAGTATCCTTTACAAACATCATAGACGGACCAGCTGATCTTGAATAATCGTCGCTGTATCTTGCAAGACCATGTATCGTCTTTGCAACGTCGACGTCTTTCTGAATTGATTCAATATTTTTTCCGTCAATCATATACGTAGCGCTGTCGAACAACGCCATAATGCCGTTTTTTACAAAACCAACTCTAACTTCAGCGCCATAGTTATCATTATTTTCTCTTATAATTTCACCTTCGACCTTGATAAATGCCTATGCGGGTAAGACATATCTACTTATATCCTGAACTTGCAGTTCAATTCGCCCACGCTGATTTGGCTGTCGTGCGTCATAAGAATAATATTGATAATCGCGCGCAGATTCATCCTTGAGAACTGGCGCATCCATGTTGAGTGCGGGATCAGACACACGCTTGAACATTTTATTATATTTATTATCGTCTAACACGAAGACCACTTTCTGCTATTAAACTTGTTATATTTTTTCCTTTTCTGACATGGGTATACCAGCCAATTCTGCTAGTTTTTGTTTCGCAGCTTGATTTATTATTTTACTAACATTTGCAGGCATAACTTCTGTGCTAGGTAATTTTACTGGCTGAGGTTTTACTGGTTGGAGTTTTCGTCCTATTAATCGTGCTAGTCTATCCTTGATTGCCGAGAATGCTTTACCGGCAACATCGTCAACAGCACCAATACCTTTATCACGAACAACGTCATTAGCTTTCATTCCCAGCTGCTTTGCAATCGGTATTGCATTTGGGGCTATCCTTCTGAATAGACCCTGAACAACATCACCAAGTCCATCTCCGTAGAACGCTTTATATGTAGGTAATCGCGAATTTATCACCCTGACCATGGTCGGTCCACGGTGAGCATTATGTATGATCATCTTATTTTCTTGTCATTGATTTAATTGTATACCAATAATCACTGTGGTAATCATCGGCGATTTCATCAATGAGGGATCGATAAACATTAATAATCCATGATACCACCTGTAAATAATCTCTGACAAATATCTGCTGCTTCATTAATGATTTCTGTGGAATTATTACCGACCCGTTTTCCTCCAATGAGGATTTCTAATCGTTCAACACCGGCAATGACGTTATTGGGACATTGAGTAATAAGACCACTTCCTGTGGTACCCGTACGAAAACCACTTCCAGATGTTTCTTCTTCCTCAATACGAGGTAGGCCGAATGACGACTTTTCTGTCGATAATATATCTCCAGGTAATGGCGCTCTTTTAACCTCTTCGACTTGTCTCTTAAAATTTGCAAATTCATACTTATATTTATCAATGATTCTAGATATACCACGGGACTTTCGAAATATAAAAGCATCCCAATTTTTTTCTGAAACACTAGCGGTGTCTGGATCTAATAATCTATCACGCTGTGGATATCCTGTTGCGGCAACCGCTACAGCGTTTTCTCGAAGTATCCTACGACCCTTTTCGGTTAATCGAGCTGGTGGTTTTGGTTTTGGCGTAACAAGATTCCATACATCATCCACCTCCTCAGGAAATTTTGTCAACGCTCTCAAGTACTTGTTGTATTTCTTCTTGTTTTTGTGGCTGAGCCGCAGCTATTTCGCCTGGAAGTTCTCGCAGAAATCTTTTGTTTTCTTAGTTCGCTCTGCTATTTTTCCGTTGCTTTAGTGGTTTGCTCCAACGCAGGAAGATCTTTGGTAGCCTTCGTAACCAGTTTAAATATTTGTTCTGCACCTTCTGCAAATTCCACTTGAGATTCCTGACGAGCTTGTAGTTGTTGCTTGACAGAATCACGGACGGGGAGATATTTTTCAATTGCCTCTAGTCGCTGTCGAGCTAGTTTAGCTGTGTGGGATTCCATTATTGATATAATAATGATTTAATTAAGCCACACGCAATACTCTTAATCATTGTGGTAATCATCGGCGATTTCATCAATGAGGGATCGATAAACGTTAATATCCATGATACCGCCTGTAAAGAATCTCTGACAAATATCAGCTGCTTCATTAATGATTTCTGGGGAATTATTACCAGTTCGTTTTCCGCGAATCAGAATTTCTAATCGCTTAATATCGGCAAGGGTGTTATTGGGGTATGAGGTAATAAGACCACTTTCCCTGGTACCTGTACCAATACCACTTCCAGTGGCGGCGGGTTCAGAA
Source organism: Megalonaias nervosa (assembly GCA_016617855.1). Classification (NCBI taxonomy): domain Eukaryota; kingdom Metazoa; phylum Mollusca; class Bivalvia; order Unionida; family Unionidae; genus Megalonaias; species Megalonaias nervosa. Next base: position 8,486 of record JAECUM010070674.1, on the reverse strand, counting down.
TTTGAATCCTGGCATTGTTTTTCCTTACCTGTTGTTTGGAGTGGTTGTTTTTTGTTGTTGTCGTTGTTGTAACTGTTTGAGATAATTTGTTATTCCATCATCAAAGGGAATATATCTTGGATCATTATTTCGGGCCTGATCAACTCCGTGGTGTATGCGAAATATCCATTTGTACCAGGTTTCACAACTTACATTATCATCGGCGTACTCGGGTTTTGTAAATTTGTCTCTCTGATCAAAGCTGTGCACGGCAAGCGAAGGCAATCTTACCGTTTCATTATTTTTTATGAAGGAAATATCTCTTTCGGTAAATTTATCATTCACTTCAGTTCTGGCCCCTACTTGTTTTGGTTTTAGTTCTGGTTCTGGAGTATGATCCTTTTTGGTCAATACCTTCAAGTATTTCTCGCATTGGCTGAGCAGCATTATTTCACCTGGAAGTTCTCTTAGAATCTTTTTTGTTTTTTTTTAGTTCTCTCTGCTATTTTTCCAGTTGCTGTAGCGGTTTGCTCTAACGCGGGAAGAAGACTTTTGGTAGCCTCTGTAACCGGTTTAAATAACTTCTGTTTCTTCGGCCAATTCTTCCTGTGTTTGTTGACGTTCTTGTAATTGTTGCTTGACAGAATCACGAACAGGGATATATTTCTTAATTGACCCTAGTCGCTGTTGAGCTGATCTACTGTATGAGATTCCATTATTGGTATAATAATGATTTAATTAAGTCAAACCCACACAGCAGCAGAGAGGCTGAACGACAAAATATGAGTGTGCACGTAGCAACGAACACGCCTAAAATTAAAAAAAAAAAATACGTCAGTGGCGAGTAACAAAAATGAGATAACCCGGATGATTTCGTTATTGCGGTCTGTCTCCTCGTCGTATGGAAATATGTTCGGTTAGAGATTTCGGTTTGACGTTGTTGACTTTTGTTCTCAGCTTTTATAGGAACCTTTATTTTTGCGAACGGACCCTCCTAAAACCTTTGTAGGGTTCAGCCTCTCTGCTGCTTAAATCGTGATTGATCCGGAGTCCGCTCTACAGTTTTGCACTTTGAATAATGTTTGGTTTGCAAAGAAAAGAATTTCTTAGGTTTTTCCTCGGTGGTTATACTAGTTATTTTACTTATAAAGCCATTGCACATGTTAGGTATTGTCAAACGAAGTTTTAGTTACCTTTTTTGAAGCATAATTGATAGATTTATTTTGGATTATAGAGTATGCAGCTTGACCTTTCTTCCGATGTTCACCTCCCAAAAGACAGTGAGCTCCACTTTCACTTCAATGATTTCAAAGGAAAATGGGGGGGGGGGGAATGCAGCAGATAACTTTTTGACTATTTAATATGTTAGAACTCCTTTACTGCACTTTCAGAAGCTGGAATTTTTTATTCTGTTAAAATTCATTTTTCCTAGTTAATAGCTTCTAAAGTTAGTGTACTAGGCCGAGTTCGGGCTCATTTTCGAAAACATGTAATCAGTCATTTTGTTAGCTGTTTGTTATATGTATTTCATAGTTTCCGTAATTACAACATGTAAAAAGACTTCAGTAACAGTACATGAAAGTAGCATAAAAGTATGACAATATTTTATATTCTGAGCATGTTGCCAGTGCAAACGTCACCTTATACCAGACACAGGTACTCGAGGCGAACTTGATGCTGAAAAATAAAGCAATAGTCTGAACGAAAAATCAACTCAGAAAAATCCATTATGGCTTGATGAATAGAAAAATATATCTCAGGAGTACAACAAGCCATAGATTATGGTCATGTGCCTTCAAAGATGGAAATAGCAGAAAGAAATCGAAGGTCAAGCGTTGAACGAAGTTTTTGGAAGTTGCTTACCTTGTCTCTTTTATAGTATGTTAGTAAGGGTCCTATGTTAGAACGGGTCATGGGGGTAATCTGAGGCAATTTTGCCACTCGGTATGATTTTATTCCTTCATATTATTGCTAATTTTCAACATCAAGTTCACGTCGAGCACCTGTGATGCCGGACACTGTCTCAGAAGTACTTAATAACTGTAACTGGAGCGAAATATTGCTGATACCTCCTCTTTGTCATGCCCTCTACCAATAAGTTAGGCCGATAAATCAGCCCCACACCTATAATAATACTGACTGACGGTTTAGGGAAAGATATCGCCTTTCATTAAAACCTGCAAAAACTGCTGCCTTTCAATGTCTGTACACATTGATGTATATTTTATACGCTAGCCCATATTTCTCGCGGCTTTTGAGATACCGTCGGCTGAAGGCTCTTTTTGCAATATGTACATACTATTTCCTGATCAAATCCAAACCTGACTAATAGAAAAGTCATACAAGTAAATAATCAAAATGAAATACATCAGCTGCAATATAGCACATCGCCGCATCTTCCGCATTGCTCATGTAACAGTGTAGACCTGTTGGTTTATCGTTATTACCGTCAATGTTCATAGAGGTTCGATAATTTGTATTATATGAATCAATGGCAACATACAGCACGAACTGACGGGTTTTAGGCACCGATTTTAATAGCTCCGATGTACCATTCAAGAAAAATAGCATACATATATACATACATACTATTTCGGATACAATAGTTACAAAACTCATTTGTAAGGGCGGGGGAGGCTGGAAAGTTCTTCGAGCCGAGATAATTGTTTTTCTTTTACATTAAGATCTTTATTTTTCCAATTAATATAATGGATATAATAGGTTCTTTTACGAGAACAACCACAGCCACTTGGTTCGGCGGGAAACACGCACCAATTTAACACAAGGTAACTAACTCGCGCAGGTCACAATCGGACCTCTCGACGACTCCGATCTAATTTTTTGCGTATTCAGTCACTCATAACGTACAACACTAAAGACATTCCACACCTTTCATCCATTTTCCATTTAAGCAACCTTACTGATTCTTAAGAGCCATTTAACGCCAAGTTTATTCGTTGCTTCATGTCTTGTACACAGAGTCTCAAAGGCTAATACTCAACCTCCGGTCTACTTCGGAGTGAATGCAATTAGATCGCGATTGCTTCGGTGATTGGTTCTTTCAATGAGAAAGTCTTTTTAAACATCGTATCGATCACTTCAGCTCGGCCTAACCCGACAAATATGCAATTGGAATATCCTCGGTATTTTCCGTCAAGTCGGTTCGGTGTTCCGATTGTTATATATGCTAAAGACTGACATTTGCCGGGAAAATGCTAAACATATTTTTGGACATATTAATTACATTGGGTTCTTCTTATAGCGTTTTCTATATAACTATGTAGATAATTATGCACTCATTTAGTCAATACGTAAGCAATTACCCGAATTCTAACTCAGATGTTAAAACTTAAAGATTGCTTGGAAAATATTTCTGTCAATGTTCAATACTATTTGGTTCACAGGCGATTTACACTGTCAAGAAAACACTAGGATTAACTTGGTTAATTTTTTTTGTAATTATTTGGCACTGTTTGCAAACCCAAAGAAATTTTTTTTTTTGTAAATTAAAATTTTATTTTGGTAAACTTCACTTTATTAAGCTCTGTGTGTTGTGAATGTAAAATAAGTAACAGTTATTTGTTGTTCATGGTTGTTAAGGACCACAATATCATTTTGTTAGGCCAAAGTGGGACAGGCAAAAGGTTGGTGAAGGAAATATTTAAAATAAGTTGTCTGCAGGATGCAAAAATGTCAGTGTAACTGGCAGAAAAGTGTCACAGAACGGACGAATGGATGGGATGTCCCGGGTTTGTCCGTCCTTTTGGCAGGATTCCATGGCTAGCATAATCTTCAAATAGCAGTCTCAACCCGGCCTTTTCTCTCCAGGGTTGGAAGCGGCTACAAAACGAAAGTCGTTTTGAGTCATCTATTATAGGGTTAATGTGTACATTACATAGAGAAACTTACATACAGTGCCCTCGTGCTGTTTAATTCTAGTGTTCTTTCATGTCACATCAACATTTACTTTTATCTTCTACACTAAATGAAAACAAAACTTAACATTGTATGATTGCAAGACAATGAAAATATGAAATATTTACGTTCCAGCTGACCTATACAAGTAGATTACAACATAAAAGCGTAGTATATTAAATGTACTAGGTTGCCTACCTGAATATGAACTACAATCAATACATTTGACAAACGTAATAATCTGTAGATTATAAACAATGACTTATAATAATAAATATGTAAGTAGTGAAAAACAATCTACTAGAATGCGTTGTAATGAATAGAATCATCGAAACGCTACTCCTATTCTATACAAACAAACAAAAAAAAAATAATAATAAAATAAAAACTTTACCTCCCAATAGTATAATTCCCAGTTGCAACACTTTTCCCGATATTATTCAAACTAAAAGAAATAAAGAAACTTCCCACCTTAATCTGGCCGCTCTAAATGTCCAGGTTTTAACTCCTGTCCATAGAAATTGAACGTGTGACTGTCCAAGTTTTACATTGCATATGGTCGCTTTATACAGACCCATTGCAGGTATCATTTAGTGCATGAGCTTCTCGCTTGGTGAGAACTAATACGCCACTATCACGATCATATTACTTACATGAGTTTGTATTCTACAGTAAACTTTGGATAATGCGTTTTAGCACGGTCGACTTCAGATAATATATTTTCATGTCTTTATTATACTAAGAATCTAAACTTATTTAATGCATAAATAAAAAAAGGAATAATTTTAAGTCAGTTTTGGAAAAGACTTTGCAGCACTGAACATGAAAGGATACACATTGAATTCCTGGTCTGGGGTGGTGATAGTAGATAATGACAGTGATGAACTATGTAGAAAACTTCTCATTGATGAACAAAATATTTTGAAAACAGACTGTTTGATAATTGATGAAATTTCTATGCTGTCATTGAAACTTGAACAAACTGAACATGCATGTAGAATGATTAAACATTCAGATGTGTATTTTGGGGGAATACAAGTTATTGCAAGTGGGGATTTGTTTCAGCTTCCACCTGTACCTGACACATTGACATGTTATTCTGGTGAATCTTGTTTCAAATCCACCATTTTCCCCAGTGTTATTTGGACATAGAATTGTCATAAGACAAGATGAATTAGATTTCATAAAAGCTTTCAATGATGTTTCAAAGGGAAAAATTTCTGAAGTTTACATAAAAACTTTATCTTGCGGTTGCAGAGACCTTTCTCTTCTGGGGAAGACCCAATAAGACTTTGTAGACGGAACATTAATTGTGAAATATACAATGCGTACAAAATTATGGAAATAGATGGTGTATCAAAGAGTTAGCAGTCAATCGATGTGCGTGACAATAACCGGTGCAATAAGTTTTGTGTTCCAAAAGTGCTGCACTAGAAGATTTGGCGGTCCAATTAATGCTGGTCAAAAACTTCAGCTCTGCATTAGTAAATGGTTTACAGGGAAAGTTGTGGCAATGAAGGAAGACTCTGTTACAGTTGATTTTCACAATAATTTAGTTCACTTGAGAAGAGAAACATTTTATTGTTTACTGTACCACTGAGAAAAAACTGTTGCCACGAGGCATCAAATTCCACTCATACTTTCTTTCAAGATTATCATTCACAAGGCACAAGGATTAACTTTAGATAAAGTTGATACGTCAAATATTTCTGCACCTGGTCAGTTAAGAGTGGCATTAGGGAGGACCAGAAATAAAAAGGACTAAGGGTTATCAGTTTCAGTGCCAACTCTGTGACTCCAAATAGTTCTTGCATGTATGAATTCTACAATAAAAGTTTCGTACAATTTGATTCAAGTTTGGGATGCTGTAGACATTATCTCTGTTTATTAGAGAACCTCAGTGTTGACTTTGATTCTGATAACTTGGACTTTTCTGATGGAGAAATTTTAAGTTGATGAAATGTCGGTTGGGGAAGACATGCCTGCTTCAAGTAGTGACCAAGCAGTCAGGTCAACCACACAACCACAGATGAATCATACATTGTTGGGCATCATGTTGACCATACAAAAAAGTGAAGCAACTTATCCCAGATAATGCAATAACACCAGAGCAAATGAAATTAAGAGTATCATTAATAGAATCTTTAATAAGCCACTGCAAGAGGTGAATAAATTTTTTGAGCTATTGTACCAAAAGATTCAAAGTATCTTTAATAAAGTATGTGGTAATATAGAGGTCAGAAACCAGACTCAAAGACATCGACATCCAAATTCTTGAACATTTCTTGAATTATGTGCCAAATGATTGTGCTTTTTTCACTTATAAAGATTTGTGACAGAATTTGGAAATTCTTTTGGACAAAATTAATACTGATATTTTTAGTACCTCACAAGGTGAACATGCACCTTCCACAATTGTATCAGAGCCAGGAAAATGAAAATTAAGATGTACTGCAGGTAGATGTGTCGTCAAGAGGAGATATCATAATATGAAGAAAGAAAACAATAGTTTGTACAGAAACGACAAAAATTCACTTGGTAAGTCAATGTTTCCTACAAGTAAAAATGTTAGACCACCTTACAACTTCAGCGCTTGTTTTTGAAAACAATAACAAGCAGACCTTGCAAGAGACCCAAACAAGGCAGAATATCAACCATAGTCTTACTAATATCAAGGACTCTGTATTTGAATTCTTCTTGCAAGTTGATGATAAAAGGAAGTTGTATCAGGGGGTATGTTGTTCTGGTTATTACTCCTAACTAACTGCACAGACCATCTACGGTAAGAAGTCTCTTATGAAAGTCCTCAAAACCACTACTAGAATACTGTTCCTAATCTTCTTGAGGAAATGGCATGGGTCCATCATGAAGATAATTTACTTCACTGGGCTTCTGTAATGTTTGACAAGCATCTTTGTCCTCGTGGGATTTTCATGCTAGACCCATCTATGCAGCAGTACATTGGCTTAAAACCATATTCATAAAGGGTATCAACACATTTCCAGGTTGTAATAAAAAGACCACTTGGTGATACCTGTGTATTTGGATAATTAGCACATGGCCATCTGAAACCTATTATACCATGAAAGATGTGTTGCAACACATGATTGACCATTTTACTTTCTACTTTAGCCATGTTGACTGCATGCATCATCTTTATCTCTGAACCAGAATTAATTAAAACAATCACTGTGCTACCAGATTTATAATAAACTTCTTGTATGGACATTTCATCCAAGATTAAACCTCCAAAAAGCCCTCTTGTGTCACATTTTGTCTTTCTGCCTCATTCAACACCCACTCGATCATTTGTGGTATTATTCCAGGGCCCTGACATACTGCAATTTTATAGAGTGATAGTAACTGCTCACATGGGAGATATAAACAGCCATTTTTTAGTAACAAGTCTGTAAGCTGAGGGATTTCTGTTGTATAAAGTTATTGCCATACTTATCACTTCCCATGGTCATCTCATGCCTTTAACATTTTGTACATTAGAAGCCGTAATTTGTGAACATATAAGTGTAAGCCCATTTGTCTGTTAGATTTTGTGCAATATTTCTGAAAACTGATATTATATTTTCAAAATGTTTGCATTCAGGCAACGGTTCTTTAACCTGATAAAATGTTGGGCATGTTCTGATCGATTCTTTTCATTCTTTGATTACTTTGGGTTTTACACATTGCTCTTTTGCACTTCTGACATGTATGAGAAACATTGCCTGTAGGAACTACTTTATTGCAATTGATATGTCTGATTCCACTTTTTGGTTTAATATCATTCTGCACTATGCATACCTCTTTCACATATTTATCCTTATCCATGTCACGCAGAAATAATTTAGAGACAAAGAAACAAAGCATTTATTAAGCTGGCCTTGAAAACCAGCTTTGAACTGATCTAACACTGAGAAAGGTTAATGAATTGTCCACCTACAGACAGCTGTACTTGCCATCCTGATTTCTGTCATCACTGGGTTACCATTAAAAGTCTCCCTTGACATACAACAAAGCTTGCAAACACTGTCAGATTTGTCAAGCAGAAAACATGGTAAGGAGTGCTTCAAATGTAATAGCTGACTTCTACCGCTTGATGAATCTATAGAAATGTAATAGCTGACTTCTACCGCTTGATGAATCTATAGTTATACCATGTATGCTCCTTATCTGTTTGCCGTTAATTCTCACAAAAAAACTTCTTCATATTTGGAAATATTTTCATGATTATGTAAGTCAACACTTATGGATGGCACACATCCTTAGAATCTGGAATATTCTCAGTCAACCTAGAAATAATGTTATCAAGGTTTGTGTTTCTGTTCCCTTCATAAGATTCTCAGACAGCCTTGAAGATAATGGAAGAATCCTTTAAAATGTGTGGCCTGTTACTCAGGAGGTGGAGTTGATGTCATAAAATGCAAGATATAAGTACTTATGGGGATATACTATGATAGAACTGAAAGACTGTTGATCTAAGTACACATAAAACATGTATCTAGAAATTATAAATTAATATGTTAAAGTATTCAGTTTAAAAAATGTATATTTTACTCAAAACTATATATATATATATATATATATATATATATATA
>JAECUM010070669.1:0-12678 GCA_016617855.1 Megalonaias nervosa | reverse complement strand
ATATATATATATAATATGTCAAACAGATAACCATGAGCTACAAAAAACAATAAACCGTATTACTAATCGACCACATCTTGTTTAGAGGCTTTATTAAGCTCATATAAAGTGTGTACAATATATAAACATGACAAGCAAATATAACAATACAAATTTTAAAGAAATCAAAGCGTAGAGAGAACATATATATAATAAAGTATCTGTTTTTAAATGGAGTGGTGCTGAAAGTGATAAAAGTGATCTAAAATCAATAAAATTAGATTCATGAGAAAGAAAGCAAATTTCAGAAGCTCAATGAAATTCCCAAACAGATTCAATGATTTGTATACTGCTATTTGACTCCTTGTAAAAAGGAAGATAAATAGAAAATGAAGGATTAATATCTAACATCCGACATTATTTAGAACCAAGTTAAGTAATGAAATAAATGCCTTGAATTGTAATATGATGAAAATATAATCAATGTAGTCATTGTGTTATTGTAGAATCGCATCCTGAATATTAAGGCAAATTTTAATAATGCAGTCCAACAGAACGATAAGGAGAATAAATAGGTGATAGTAATACTGACCTGACGAATATGATAGCAGCTTAACATAGTTGTTAAAAGTGCACGAACAAATTATTTAATATAGACATCTAATATGTAGACTCCAATATCAAATGAAAATAACTTATACTTTATTGCAGATTTGAGTCATATGATGTAAATGAATAAGTATGTCACATTCACTGAATATGATGACAAATTACGAGCTGAGGTTGAAGAATGTAAATCAGGTACTAAATATATTTCTTCATCCAATGGTGGCGGTAAGTAGTGGCGTGGAAGTAGGTGGTATTAATGATATAGGTAAGAGGAAAAAGCGTGCGATAAACGTTTGAAATATTAATACAAACTTGGAGTACATATATAGATGCATTCAAAACTAGAGAAGATAAAGAGATTCTAGCTTCAAGGTTTGGCACCCTTAGGGATACAACTTAAACAAACAAAATTATATAAATGGATGAATTTTATTGTTTTGCTATTTTCGCACTTTTATAACTTAATTATCTTGCAAACAATTACATTTTTTTAACAAATTATTTTTTCAAAAAGGACGGTTGTTCGACACTTTTAAAGCTAAAACTACGGCCGATGAAGTAGTTGACTGTTATGAATTCATGTACGCTCCTTAAGTATTATGATTTTATCTACGCTACATCATGTTTTGATTATTACAAGTTGCAAAGCTTAAATGATTCAGGTCAATATATGATTCAAATCAGAATTCATGCTTATATGCAACTTTAACCATCTTTAATATATATTATTCAATACCTTATATTAACAAAAAACATTATTTGGGATGCGGTAAACAACCAACGTTTCAATCTAATTCGGTAGATATGTATTCATAATCTAGAATGTTACACTGTAAAAGAAAGACAAATTTATTTAGAGTGATGCGTGTTTTAATTTGCGATGCACTTGTAGTGTATGATGTTCCTTTTGCATTCTTTTCAGCAAATCAAAAGTGAAATGCAGTTATCAAACGAGGAACAATAGACAACGGGCTAGCATTTATAAAAACCTACTTTCTGCTCATAAAACGAACGAAAGAATTAAACATGAAATATAATGAAAAATCACAGAGAAATACAGCAGTATTAAGTGAAATCAGAGATATGTGTGTATGTGTGCGATTTGAATTTTTAACGTAGCTTTAAAATTTTTCAGTCATGTCGCTACGATGGCTGCAGCGTGTCAGTTTATAATGATGTCTAGCATTGAGGCATCATGCCGCACACATGTAGCATGATGTCCTACCCAATCACATTATCCTGACATCAGGCCGACCAGTCCTAACACTAACCTCTTGAAATCAGAGATAAGACACTTGTATACTTGTACAGGCTGAAAAACAATGTAAGAAAAAGAAAATGATTTCTACCAGCCTTCTGATGAATAACTAAATAAGACCATCTATTAATTAATTCTGAAGTATACTGGCATGCATTTTGCTTACAAATTACTTTGAAAGGCCCTAACGTTTTGAGGGTAGTGGCTTATTTTTCAGTACAATAAATGGCAACATGCGGTATAATCATAACTCTTAGTAAGAACGGAAGATACCGAATGGAGTTAAATACCACAGTCCGTTACATCTTTGTATCACATTCACACCTAGCAGCTTTACGCAAACTTTACATGTAGCAATAACGCAGCAAAGACCAATATGATTGTGTCGGGTAGGATATTTTAGAAACATATCGAGATGCGATCACCACAGTGGAAAACTTAAAAAATAAAATTTTTGAGAGATATTACCATCTCCTACTGAGGCGATTTCCCTTTAAAGTGAAATGATTGAAACGTTTCTTTGACATAACACACATTTGTGATAACTAGTGTCCGTTAGAACGAAAATAATTGAACAAAGCATCTTTCATGATGAACTGAGAAACCTGAAGTGAATAGTTACAGTTGGATGTCATGTCAGTAATAGACGAGGCTCATATTGATGGACGGATCTCTAACATATAGATCTGTTGATCTTCTTTTCTGACCCTACGCGATTTATGTATGCAAACCCGCTAGATTATCGACGGTATGAATTATTATACTTTGCATCAAACAATAAAACATGTTAATGTAAGTATTTGACTCACAAAATGGCAGCAAAGAACTTTGAATAAAATCGACCCATCAAATGATTATACGATACGTATATCCGTCCAATTGTTATTTTCTAACAGACCATCAAGAACACGGCATCTAATATTAGAAAGTGTTTGTCTTTAATTTTCTGGGAATTCCATAGAAATGTAAATCTATATTATTCGATAACGAAAACCCTTCTCGTAGTCGCTATCTTGCTCGACCAATCTTGCAATAAGTTCTGTTTTGTCCACTGCATTAAAATAGACAAGGAGAGTTCACTTTCAACATCACGTTCGTACTAAGGATATCTCAGCCCGTATAACCTTTCACATAGATTTTGTATTTTTGTTTAATTTACGGTTCATTTTTATATAACATATTTCGACACAGTATACTAAAATTAGTTAAGCCATAATATGAACTAATTTTACACAATCTACAAATGGAAAGTACCCGCTCTTCCTTTTTTCGTATTAATTAAAATAACAGCTTTGTATGCCACTATTGCTAAATATTTGGTTCTCTTTTGTTCAGCTCATTTAGAAGCAAAACGCAGGTCTGCATGTCTATAAATAGAGACAGTTAATATTTTAACCATAAAAAAATCACCTTTCAGTCTTTGTATAAAGCCAACATTCTGAACCCAATTATCTTTGTTGCATCAAAATATACTCACATCTCTGTTCTGTAACAGAGTTTTGCTATAACATCCACATTGGACTGAAGCTATGCAATTAGTATAGTGATAGAGGAATCTCTAACACATTTTATTAGACAAATTCTGACTGTTCTTGCACAATTAACAACGAAATCTGCTTAAAATAATGCATATATATATATATATATATATATATATATATATATATATATATATATATATATATATATATATATGATAAATTTCGGTTACAAAAGATATATTTCGCTGCATTTAACGGAATTTATTGATTAAATCGTGAATGAGCAGATTGAACATACCTTCGCTGAGAATATATCCCTGCCTTTTTCCAATATTAAATTCACCAAATTGTATTGGCTTATTGACAACACTAAAACATTATGTTTAAATATTGTCCACAAACCCCTTTCTTTTCAAGAATATTCAGTAGGATCTTGTGGTCAATAGTTTAAAATGCCTTCGCGAAAACCACAAAGAACCACCTCCACGAACAAATCTTGTTTCCGTTTTCACTAAGATACGTTTGGATGTCAGACTGGAGGTTGAACATTTTATCAACTGTTGAGTAATCCTCCCAACATATTGCGTTTGGTTCATCTGTAATACATGAAACTTGCGCTCAGCAATTTATCTCTACTTACAAATGTGCTCCTTTCAAGAGACTGCTATCTCCAGTTATTTTCACTTCCTAGACTTCAAATGTTATTGGAAAATAACAGTAAATGATAGGCAATAGCTACATTCGTTCTTGGAAGCTATTTATAGCTCTTTTATTTTACTATAATATTACCAGCTCTGGTAAAATTTAGTTACCCTATATTAATTATTGCTGAAGATAGTGTAATTTGCATTAGTTTAAGTATTTTTCTTTAGCACATGTGATTAAACATTTCAGTCAGTTGTCTGCTTTAGGTAGAGCATTGTTTCCCTAATACAACATTGAAAGTAACATATAGGTATGCCAACCTTCTCTCTTTGCTGTATTTACTGAAAATTCACACAACTGCACCTTATGGATTCGGGTAACAATTATTACTTTCGGTTCAGTACACACGAATATAGTCCTAGTCTATATTAGAGTATTTTGTCCATTCTCCTTTCGGTGGTGCTTCAAGAGTTAGATTTATGAATTTATTTACTGATTTTAAAGTAATTATTTATTCTTTATAATGTGAACATTATGATGTCGTTGTCTGTGTGCATTCTGGCGACAGTGAAGAGTAATAAGGTGTTGATGCTGATCGAAAGTAAAATCTGTAAACCAGTGCACCGTGCTTTGCTTATAGTCCATCATCTCAAACAAATGCAGAATAAGCCATGAGAAGAACTTCAATGTGCGTTTGTCTTTGAAGTTATTTTAGAATAAGATAGATTTTATTATGAGCTGCACACAATGTAAAGTTCAGTACTGAGCAACATCTGCAGAGAATATATAGGACAAGAAATTGTGACCTGGGTCCTTCTTATACCGGAACAATAATACTAATACGAAGTGAGTATCAACATCAGGTAAATTGACAATGTTTTCACAGCAACAGGCGAGAGATATAAATATTTATGTATAGTTTGTTCTTCTACAGAATAATCTGTGAGAGATGTTCTGTGTATGATGGCATTATGACATTAGCTGTCGAAGTTTTGACATATTGTCTGGTAAGATACACACTTTTAATATTAGAGTTGCAGTATTTGTATGACCCCAGTGTCCATATTTATTAAAATAGATGCAATTTCGTTTCTCAAGAGATCCCATGGTCACTCCCTGCAAATAATTGTTTCTGTTCGATTTGCATTCCTCCGAAGATATATGTGTTTCAAGATTAAGAAAACAATCATGTATTTAAAGGAAGACTGGTGTCCATAACAGTTCTGATAATGATAACTTTCAATGTTTGACAAAACATGGGAGAAGGCAATGCAACTGTTATATTTCAAACACGCAAAATATAACACAATGATAATAATGCCCTATGACAGAAAATGACTGTTCTGGTAAGCGCGAGGAAGCCTTTAATTTATATAAACATGCCGCCAATATTTCTGAAATATTCACAGATACATCGACATCAATACTCCAAAACAATAAAGAATAATTTTTACACTGAAGACATAGATGTAAATAAAAAAAGGAATGCCCCAGAAGTACATGATGTTTCCGGGAAGGATTTTTAAAGACTTTCAAATATATTTGTCAACGTAGATTTAACTTTGAATAAGGACCAAGAACAATTTGCCAGGTGTCTGCACAAGTCTTGTACTGATTGTTTCTGACCACACACGTTTATATCACTTTACAGAGAAATAACGTTGGGAGCCAGTCTCTGCGTTAGATCGTTTCTTCTGCAGCCGACACGTGGAAGAAACACCTCTAATAAAAATTGTATGTTTAATGATAGCATTCGATAATATTATTCTACATTGCAGAATATATCATCCGTAATGTATTGACAGCACTCCACGTCAATGCCATCAAGCGCTAGAGTTGTGCCAGTGAAACAGTTACGTTATCGTATGTTTTCTTAACTGCACTTGAAGCACATTACTAACTAAATTCATGTTAATAAAATGGCACCTCTGTGTCCTTTTGAATGATACGCTGAGCCAATCGACTCAGGTTTGCATTAGTGGTTCTTAGATTTGCGACTTTTTCCAACTGAGTTACATTGGCTTCCGCCTGTAAAACAGAGTCGGTCTGCACACTTTGTGACACTTTGTGACACAAGTACAAACTGAACGAGCCAATGTTTTTCCATTGTTTTCTACTTGTGAGGTAACTTGAGGTTATTATTTGCAAGTTATTTTAAACAATCGACTCCCACACCACCCCGAAAAACCCTAAATGAAACCACTGGAATGAAATGCGGTGCAAATCTCTTGCTTGTGGAACCTATCACAGACCTTATTTTGGAATCAAACATAGTGCTATGTATGCCTGGTATGTCAGGTTATATTTCTATAATGTTTTGGAAGATATTGCAAAATGTATATCACAATTAGTGGATCTGGAACGAAATAGTGTGTGGACAGATGGGGCAAATCGATTGATGTAAACTTTATGAACATGTTCTACATCATGACCGTAGGCATGTCCACAGTGGGTGTTTGAGAGATCAAGAGTTTACCAATTGTGTACCAATGGTTTTCAGGTAATGACTTGAAGACGGAGACTCAGGATATTTAGGTTTTTGGTGTTGTTTTGTTCAGGACCGACTAAGAAACCAATGCTTACTCCATAATGTATTTTATCATGTTAAGGTAAGTGTAATATACCTTAAGAGAGAGGCAATGAACACATTTCTTATTCATATCAAAGGCGTCAGTCCTGAGATAGGCAGTAAGAGACCCAAGGACCAATCTTGGTTGCCTTTCATGTGATGAACATGTATATGCTAGCACATAGGGTATAAATCCCAAAGATATCCCTACTCTCCCGGTGGCGTGACATTAACTTTGATGAGTAATATGAAGTCCTTGCTTACATTTCATGTTTCATCAAATTCCTGCGGGTCTTTTAAACTTTACCACTAAAATGTTGTTACACCTCTAGCTCTCAAACCATCATGTATGTGATGTCTACAATTTAGCCCTGAATATGGGGAGAGGCATTTGTGTAACATGCATATCTGATAGACTTCTGCTAAAACTAGATGTTATGTTTCTTAAATGAAACGAGTATAATCCATTTCTACAGAAAAGAACCAAAACACAGTTAGTACTAAGTAACTTTATTTGATATTGTATTCGATAAAAATATTAGTATTTGATACAAATATATTTATATTCCAGCTTGTATTAAACATTATCGATTAGTCACGAATGTGTTAACCTTACATTGTAAATTTTATAGGTCTTTTGTAAAACATTTTGTAAATTAGATTAAGTCATGATAAGACATAAATTGATCATTTTTCATTTAATTATTAAAATAAGTACTACATGTAGCAAAATATAAGAATTAAGCGTTCCAATTAACATAATAATTCATGAATTCCATCATGGTACTTCTGAATAGTTAAGCCATGTGATAAAAAGCAGTTTCTTTTTTTTCAAACAAATTACCTTTTTTTCAATTTATGGCTTAAAATGTGTAGTAAGATTAAATAGTTTAGTAATGTGTCAGTCCAAATACCCTGATATAGTACACTTATGGTTCGCTTGCAGGAGAAATCCAGACATAATGTTCCCTGTAAGAATCTGTTATTGGGCCTTGAAGAACGCAGTGACCAGGACCAATATTATATATTTGTAGCATCTTATTTGCATAACAATCTCCAAAACGTAACAAAATGCGAACTCCATAGCCATTTTGAAAAACTGTAACAATACGCTAGTCTCTTTGTAAATATAGTAAAATGTGTACACCCATTGCCTTTTTGGAAAATCTAAAACAAATGAGTACCATCAATAGCCTCATTTTAAAATGTAACGAAATTTACTCCCACAGCCTCTTTGAAAATGTGTAAAACCAACGTCTACATGGTGATGAATATTATAAATAAAAACACTATTCTAACTATGCAAATGGAAACACAATAAATCATAAAATCACACAAATTAAACATACACCTTAATTTAAAATCGAGAAAAAAGAAAAAAAAAATCAAATATGTAATTTAATTCTTACTCCTTAACAGTGTTGCACACAGGATCCGAAGGGCAAGACACGCTGTGTACATCACCCACCAGATTTGAGTGGCACATCACTTTTAAAGGAACAAAGGGAATTTGTTGCACTTGAAGTGCTAAAAAGCTGAGATAATCTTAGTTTCCTTGATTTGTCATATTTATCTTGGACACTGACATAATTGCAATATATTTTCCATCATGTTTGAATGTCAGGTTAACCTGAAATGAGCTGCCCCATATCTGTTTCTGTTCCGGATCCTGCTCTTATTTAACTTAACAGTTCATTCATTTTCTGTAAGCATGTATTATAATAAATACTCATGTTTTCTGAATTAAATTTCATTTGAATGTCCTAAATCATTAATCAATGAAACATTTCCTATTCGCATAAATTAGCTTCTTTAATTCACCTTCAAAATGAATTAAATATTCTTTTTCGTATGTTGTCTGTGACTGATTCCTTGTTTTGAAATGGATAACCGTGTATATTTACAGTTTTTATTACCTTTACTGACGTTGACACATTTTTCATGTTTCCCTGACAAAATACCGCGCTCATACGTGCGCACAGATAAAGATTTTTAGGACTTAGGACTCAATTATAGCGCAAATCTCGTAGGACCGCGCTCTATGTGCAACACGGTCTTCATAGACACATAGTGTATATTTACGTATAACATATATACCAAGCAAAGAATGTATGTTTACCATTTTGCAAACTGCCAAAACATGCAGAAAAGTGATAAGGTCAAAGAATATTGCTATATGAATTGTTTATATAATAGTTTGCATATAGGTACACAATGTAAAAGAATACATATCAGCCATAATATACATCAGAATAAAATATCTTACTCAAGTGCTAATTTCAGATATGATATACAATTACATAAATTTTAACTCTTACAAGCCTTGGTGAACAAATAGATACAATTATTCAACTAGTGCATACATTTCTTTGGGATGAGAACAAATTTAAAATTAACAAAAAGTTATGGTAAAGTAAAAGAAATCTTAACGTTCATAATGGGAATTTTGTGATTGACTATTATGGTTTCATAATATAATCTGTGAAGTTACAAGATGTATAATATCGACAAGTATGGGATAGGTTGATGAAATATTGCATTACTTATTGTATGCGAGAAATACGATCAAAATGAAGCATATAGTAGGGTAAATTGTTGCAGCATGTTCTATGTGAAAATGCGGTCTACATTTGCGGTAAATTTTTATAGTTTCATCATTCAGAATTCCCCGTATTCATGTTTCAAATTCCTAAATGGGATAAGCTATGTGATTGTAAACTTGTCAAACGTAGACCAGGTGTGCATGGGTTACTTAAACCTAGCTTCCATTAGCAGGAGTTCCAGATCTTTTGTCCGTACATTACTCCCGCACCACCTTTTTAATATTTCAACTATATAGAATATTTTTTCCTCCTAGTAATTCCCATACAAATTCTTTCGTCACATTAAAATAAATATGTATCCTAATGTAGACAGTAATGAACATTTAGTGCTTACATTAGTAACACACTGTATGGTTGATACATAATTAAAGGAGTACAAAGTGAAATAAAATATTAACAATGTGATTATTTAGTACACGCCTCTTCTTACCACTGCAAACAAGGATTCTACTCTAACACATTTTTAATCGACTTCGTTAAATCTTTGTTAGGAGCCTGTTGATGTCAATATCTAGGTATACACTATCAGCTATTACTACTATCAACTAGTACCATTTTCTATCTGCAAAATATCACAAAATTCTACTTTATCGTCATGCTGCTTCTATTTCTGTTATCAGTGCTAATGATTCCTGACTTTTGGCATCGAGTGTTGTTACTTAGTTGGATTTCTTATATATTATACTATTCTACCCCATCGCCAGTGAGATTTGCAATATATTTCACGTATAGGCTATCTGCACTGAATATAAACAACGATGCAATATAATTTATAAAGCGAAACTGACCAATCAGCTATAACAATACACCAGTATAACTATGATTGATACTCTGGTCATTATGTGGGTGCAGAGTAAATCATATCCTAAATGGCAAACCAGATCCACCGGCAACACATGTATGGACACTAACGGAAGTCCATAATACATGGAAAAATAGATATTATAACTTTACACAATTTTTCATATTTGTCGGTAAGGATCAATTATTATATGTCATATAAATCCTTCAATTTCTAGGCCTACTAGTTTGTTTTGGGACACAGTCAATTCAAAAAGCAATTGAAAGATAACATTGACTGTGGTTACAGGGGAGATTAATGCACCCAAAGATTTAAATGGTTTTAAGTTCTCTCAAAACAGTTACAATTGAACAAGAGTATGAATAGAATTTGCATACAAATTCCGCACCAACAGGATTCTGTACTTTAAATTTTAACTTTAACACATGTCTGTGAATTTAGAATATATTTTTTGTAGACCATTTCCTGCTTTGCAGTAAACTCAAAAGAAAAATAGTTAGACATCTGAAGAAAAAAAATCAACGGTTTAAACATAGCCTAAATAGTATATTTAAATCAATAGTTCTATTTGAATAAAACATTGCAGATTGGCCAAGACAATTCTTCTGAGACCGTTGTCAACCAGCAATTGGTAACACATGGAATGAGCTACCTCTGCCCATATAAAATTATCCACATATGATACTCTTTGGAAAATATGTCATTAAATGTATTATTTCATGATTTTACAGCCAAATATATTTCATGTAAGCTACTATGTCTCGTTTACAGACAGATATTTCAGACATAAAACCTGCATGAAATGTGTTGAAACCATTACCAGTGCAAGACGGCTGTGTTAATTATGACCTTTCACTTGATTACTTTTCCATCAATAGCATAAATCTTAAGAAACATTACTAATATTTATATGGACTGAAAACAGTGTCATAATCGAAATTCCATTTTCTCTTCAAAACACGCAAACAGTTTAAATGACAAAATATAGTTTATCAAAATCCTAAAATGAGTGTTATAAAAAACAAACTTCCTAGCTATATTTCTTCTGCTCTACAGTTTCGTACTTAGCATCAGACTTGATTTTTGACGAAAAATAATGTCCTACATTTTCCTTAGTGGTTACCCCGATTATTTGAAGATAAAGACTTATACCGCAAAACCCCTCATATATGGTGAGAATTGTTAAAATAACTTTTAATATTCTTTATTTTTGTATATGATTGATTCGCTTACTTTGGGTTATAGATTATAAAGCTTAGCATTACTACGGATGTGCGCTTCTCAAATGACTGCCAGCTCTACTTGGACAGTTCTTTTTCCTTGGACTTCAAAAATAAATTGGAAACAAAATAAGCCAATAACATTTTTGAATATTATATTTTATGTCATTTTATGTCATTCCTTGCACAGAGAGAATATGTTTTTGTATACTACGGCACATTTCTTTTTACCTGTTTTAAAAACTGATACAAAGAATACGTGAACTATTTCAAGCTCATTTTACATTTGCATGGGAGCAGACCATCGTGATCAACGCTGTGCTTTTGATTCGAATAATTGTCCCATGTAAAGCACTTTCACTAACAGTATATGAAAACATCATATAGGTATGCCAACATTCTTTCCATCGTGCATGTTGCCAATGCAAAGAACTTCACTTTGTACTCTCCCCTCTCTCAGAAGTATATAATAACGACACATCGGAACTTTTACAGACAAAACAAAAAATAAATAAATAAATAAACCGGATATGACCATTTACAAAAAGTGTGTTCATTAAACGTTTTACAAATCACTGAAAAAGATGTTTTATACTGTTTTACAGTAGCTGTGTAATATATTTATAAATGCAGATAAAGTTGGAAACGTTCGAACACCCAACATGACCTGAAATGAAATTCTATGCTTCAACAATATGAACTGCATTGTCTAAATGTTCATATACTTTTCAATCGATTATGTTTTCAAATGCAGATATAAATGAATTAAACTAATTAATTACAACTTTCTTTTATAACTGAATTTACAAATTCTTACGAACAATCATGTCTCTTTATAAAACATTTGATGGGAAAAATAATTAATTTTTTTTTAGGATTAATGCTGTTTGAAAAATGTACGTGTATGAACAATTAGGTAAACAAAAATCGATTTTGGGAATTCTTAGAGTGCATTAATAAATAGAGTATGAAGACAATGAGTGTCTGAAACGTTAGAGACATTACAGTATGTATATAGCCAGAAAACAACGATACATCGTTGTATAAATGTAAAATAAAAAATAAATCATAGTCACCTTTGATATAGCATATACCTTTATGTAGGGAATACTTACTAATATAGCAATTTAATCCTCGATATGTTCTTTTTCATCCAAACTAAAAAAAAAAAATTCAACCTGTCCAAACTGGACATAAATTGAAGATTCTTTATGGGTCAGTTAAAATACATTTGCTTAGTATTTGTAACGTTGAACTATTTTCGTGCATTTGTAAGAACAACTATAATGAAACCTGTCCTAATGGATACCTCCATGCAAAATACACCTATTTAATATATACGACTTGAACAACACTTTGCTATTAATATAATTTCCAAATATTTTTTTTAAAACGGACACATGTCAACAAATACGAAAATTTTAGAATCCATGAGTGTTCCTTATAGATAATTTTCGCTGCATAATCAAACATCTTGGTATGAATAATTTTGTATAATTATGTTAATCTTGT
>JAECUM010070668.1:0-26805 GCA_016617855.1 Megalonaias nervosa | reverse complement strand
ATCTTTATCACATATATTATTTTAGTATTAAAGTTTTTATTTGAGTTATTTGGGTTAATGACAATATTCTTATGATTGTTATTGTAGCACAATAGAATGCACTTTAAAGTTAAGGTCACGTCGCGTGTGTAGGGTACATGTACAGTATGTTCTACTATTTCAATTTGTAAATCAAGGTCGAATTGCCAAGTTCACGTCAACATTATAATTTGGTCTAAATAGGTCATGAGTGTTGAATGCAAGTCAGATCAACATCATGTGATCTAGGGATTACATTTGTACTCCAGAAGGGTCCGACAGTCCTAGCTAGTGATTGGTTAGTAATAAAAAAGTGTCAAGTGTTGTCTGCAAAGTATTTAGTAATAGAGAGTATTTTAAAAATACCTGTAATTATATTCTAGTGATTTCGAGTTTTCTATCTGCTGCGTAATTGTTTTGATTATATAAATTAATTAGCGTTCTCATTATATGTTGTACCAGTATTATGGGTGTTATGAGAGGAATTTTGAGTTATTTATCATATATTTGTTGAAATTGCAGAACTAAAACATTCTAAACAAACAGTACCATACTGGATTATTGTGAAATTATTCAAGGATTTGGATATTTATTAATTTCGTTGGATTACCGTGTAATATTCAGGGACATTTGTGGCATTCAAATTTCATTGTATTTGCCATGAAAAAGTAAAATCTTTTAGCTATTAGAAAGTGATTCTTCTGTGGTTCTAGCTCATAAGCACATCAGAACTCTGATTCGGAATAATTTTGGAGCGTTTCCGGGTTACTGTGAAATTGATTTTAAATTTTGGAAATTCGAGAAATTCATACGATACTGTAAGTTCTTTTAAATTCTCTCACTTTGTTTAACTTTATAGTTTAGGGAAATAAATTTATGTTTTGGATTATATAACGCTTGTTGAATATGTGCTTTCTCTTGTTACGTAGTTTAAACCCATATGCGATATTTCGGCGATAATACAGGTGCTGAATATGTAATTCTAATGTTTAAAATATCCCTCAGATATAGACGCTTTTGATTCATAGTAAATATGACAATTAAGTATGCCCAGAATCTAGTGGTTATTATTAAATCTAGGTGGAATGACTGCCTTTCTAACCGTGGAGCCTGGCGAATATATCCCAGAAATGCCTTCAGGTGGTATAACACGGACATATTACATAGGGACAGAAGAGGGGGAGTGGGACTACGGTCCAGGAGGATTGAATCTTTTTGACGGAGGCAAACTCAATGACCCAGGAAGGTTCGTAAAATTGAATTTATTAAATAAATACGTTAACAATGTACATACATATTGTATTATGGTTAGAAATATCGACATCGAAACAATTTCGCTGCTTTTTGTGCAACAAACAATAATGATTTTACGTATCAGAATAGAACCGAACAGAAATAAAGCAAACGCAAACAAAACAGAAGATTGTGAGTTTTGTATATTTATTTATTTATTTATTTATTTATTTATTTATTTATTTTAAATTTATAGTTATTCACTGGCATTACAAAGTGTTCATTGATTTTTGGACGACATTACTATTTTGGAATTATCGTGAATTAATTAAGGACACTTTGGATTATATAATTGTGATACATCAAGACTGTTGACGCATCGCCACATTTCAGGCTACTGGCACATCGGCATATTCAAAAAAAAAATTCATGCGGAATACTTTAATTTTTTAGATTTATGATAGAACTTATACAACTGTTCACAATACTGTTCTTTTTAAATTTTCTCTTTGTATTATAGGTAAATAAATTATTTGTTGAATTGTACAAAAATATTGGTTTTCATTCCTTCTTATCATTAATGTTGGTAGCACAGGGTGAAACCGTCCCCTTGTAAATGACACAATAGCCGCAATGGGGTTCTTATGTTTGACTTTAAAAATGGCGCATGGATTCAGTGGGAGTTTATCACTGAAACTATAATATATTTGTTTTAAAATATGGCGCTACAGCCTCAAACAGAATTTGACTTTAGTACTTATTGACCAACACTTCATCCACTGACTACCACCAACTGACCAACACCCACGCCCACTCACCACCACCCAGACTTGCTGAACCGCACTAACACCTGTTCGCCATCACCCACATTTACTTAACAGTACCAACACCTACTCACATATAGATTTATAAGGGTAGATATGTGAAATAAAAACCAAACCCTTTATAAGAGCTCTTGCAAACAAATTTTTTAAAAAATCTCCCTACCCTTCCTATATCCCTATAACTTCCCTACAACCCACTTACGAACAAAAGTAAAAAATAAATTCCTCATACTACCCCTATATCTCCTACACCCATACAAGTGGACGATAAGAAGAGATAATAATAATAATAATAATAATAATAATAATAATAATAATAATAATAATAATAATATACAGTCATGCTATGATTCATACATATTATCTCAGTATAGGGACGAGTGGAAAGGGGGTTTTGATTTTGATTTTGTTTATGAAAGATGTTTAGCATTGACTAAACCTCTTTACTGTTCATCGTCGCATGCTTCATCGTACTGCTGGTCCATGGAGCAATACACTCGTGAGGTATCCTTGCCTTTCTACGTACGCTCTTCTATTACGAACGCAGTATCAGTGATTATTGTCTTAGCCTACGGTGACTTTACATACAGGAGGCAGTCTGGCTTGAAAAGCATACTGGAACCAATGTTAGATTACTCCACGTTGGTCCACATATTGGCTCTTTTGGAGAACAGATATCCCATTGGATAAACTTGCCTTTATATATAGTCTAATAGCGGTCTGAAACTCATTTGAAGGTTTCACCAATCAGAATGGGTGTGGCATAATTCAGTCAGGATGTATATCACTCAATTAGAATTCAGCATATGCAGACGTTCCTTGCGACAAACACATACACAGACACACATGCGCGCATATTCATGAGCGTTTGTACGATTCACAAGTAAAACCCGTGCAAGTATGGTATAACATTACTCGGACGAACACTATGTTGGAGTGCGGCTGCTACGGATACTTCTTATACCCAGTGACAGAACGATTACTGCTGATGTAGCTAATATTATTCCAGGAATTGACTTCGATATGGATTTGTTCTTTGCAAATCTTTTATCATCGCAAAACATTCTTCCGATGTTACCACCTCTATTTTCTCCTGCAGTAATGCCGTCAAGACCAGAAAACAATGATTTTGAAAAGAAACATAAGAAAGATACCTTTCTGCAACGTTAAAATAAAGAAGAATCGATTTTTTATATAAAAAAAAAAAACAAGAAAAGGAAATGAGAATGCAACAACAGCAGATAAAAAGATGAACAGTGAACACACTGTAGAGTGTGAAAACATAACTGTCAGTCCCTTACAGAACATTTTGGTTGAGCTACAACATATGAGAGGAATGAATGGAGTCGCTTCCGCGAAACCTTACAGAAAGAGACCTAAAACTATACCGAAACCCTTCACTACCAAGGCGGCAGCAGCCACTACGGCAACAACATCGGCTTGGACTTGATCATGGAAATGGTTTAAGACAGTTGCAGCTTATGTTGAAGAGCCCATTACTTTTTTTCATTTTCCAAACCCAACGGCCTTGTTCAGTCCCTCATTTCTCCCAGTAAAGAAATATTAAGGTTGCCAAATAAAAATTATTTTAAAATCCTGCATAAAAATATGTATGTGTGTCAGTATCGTAGGAATACTAAAAGCCAAAACAAAGTCAAGACTTACGTATTTAGATTATTCACGTAAATAAAGATCACAGATTTAAACAAATCTCAATGGTCCAGTCATTCTTCTTCTTCCTTGGAATATCTTGCTTTGAATTTCTTTCCTGGAATGTTTATTTTTTTTTTTTTTTTATTTTTTTTTTTTTTGCTGATTCTTCGACTTGACTTGTTTAATTTCTTCTCTGGAATTGATTCTTTGCTTCTTTTGCTTCCAGATGTTCATCCTTTCTCACTTTCTTGCGACACTCCTAAGATTAATGTCCTTTTGCCTTTCAAATGATAACATGAATATTTACTTTTATCTGCCAAATGCTTTCTCCTTTCTTTAAGATTCCTTTTTCCTGACTCATTTATACGGGTAATAGTTTGTCAATATGCTTCTATGCGTGAGCATTTCTACTAGTATTATCCTTACACTTCACTTATAGGGTTATATGGGTTTAGGGGATTTTTAGTTTCGTTTATAGAAGGATTGTAGGGGAATTATTGGATTATAAGTGTGGTAGCGGAGTTTTTTATTGTTTCGTTTCTAAAGGGTTTTATAACGAGTTTGTTTATATTTCATCCCTTATTTTATATCCTACCTTTGCATAACTTTCTGTGAGTATGTGTGGATGCCGACCAGTAGATGTAGGAGATGGTCAGTAGGCGTGGTTACTGGTCAGTGATCAATGATGTTGGTCTGTAAGTGTTGGTGCTTGTCAGTAAACACTCATTTTAAATTACCATTCATGACATAGCGCCATCAGTATTAAATTTACACTGTTTTGTATTGTTTTTTAAACCAAGCATTATTGCCTCGGTTTTAAATTCCCATTCAGGACATGATGCCATGTCGTGAAGCTTCGGTGCCACCCTATACTACTATCAGACAGGTATTGAATACATCTGTGAATTTTAATAAGGTTGTGACGTTAATTATGGTATTTTTCCATGCATTGTAATTTTATCCTCATATAACTGTTATGAGTTGATTCTATCTTCATTAATATGGTTGAATTTTAATCCTACATAGCATAAACAAGACTTGATAAATTTCAACCTAAAACTTGAAAAGATCCTTACGATAATCTAAATTAAAATAGCGATATATTTACCTTTGACTTTGCTAATGCTCCAATCCCAAATTACCCTAGTTTATTTCTACCTTACTTTTTAGTGCAACAGTCCTTAAAATTTTTGCAACATATCTAATATAGTTCTAAGAGCTACATCTTTACAATCAATAAATCATTGAGAATGGTCAGCGTATTGACTTTATTTTCAGCATTATTAATTGTAATTAGTTTGGTTGTTTTATTGTTTTCCCAAGAACTTTAACGCTTAAATATATTTTTTAAAAATGCATCTCGCTGTTTACAGCCGCTATTTATTAATAAAATCTGACGCCTATCCATTTTACAACAAACATGAATTATGTCTTCTAATAAATAGCTTTATCCATTTTAGTATTGAAGTTAAAGTGTCTAAACGTTTTATCAATAAATTTCAGGATATTGTCTCAAATGCCTTTTCAAACATCTAAATTAGATCTCTTGTTTCCAGCAAGGTGTAATATATCATTCGAATTGCCACAATGCAGCTTGTAGAGACACATCTTTTGGTGTATCCATAATTCATTTCATTGATCTCAGTATAAATAAATATCCACAACCTCCTCTCAACCACCCCCACCCCCAAAGAACCCCTCCCCAGCAAATACAATAAAATCATCTAGACCTGGACTTTTATCAGTAAGCATATTTTAACTACCTTAGCCAACTCTTGATGAGTAATTTTTCACCTTCCAAACATATTAATAGTAAACGCTCGTTCATTTGGACCTAATTCATCTTCAAGTTCTTTCTCTTTCAAAACGATGTTTGCATGAGATCATTCTAATGGTTTGATACAAGAACGAGAGAGAAAAATTGCACAAAGATATTTCTTTGGTACGCTTATTCCCATTTATGTTTTAATTTCCCCTACTTCTAAAAGGAGTGATCACGCGATTTAGGTCTACTCAGTCTCGATATTGTCATGTTACTCTCGGACTCCAAAACCACCATTGCCAGGCTTTAGGTTTTGTTTGACTTCATCTTAAAAACAGCATTGTTTGCCTTTCTACAAAGATAATAATGCAACTAGTTTTCCAGTCCGTCGGGAGCATTCTTTACCCAGAGTGCCACACGAATAGGTGGAAAGTACAAAAAGGCCAAATACGTTGAGTACATGGACAGCACCTTTACCACCAAGTCACCGGAAAAGGAGCATTTGGGGATCCTCGGTCCATTATTTAAAGCAGAAGTGGGAGACACAATAAATATAGTTTTCAAGAACATGGCGTCAAGAAAATATTCAATCCTCCCATATGGCATCGATTTGATAAATCAGAAGAGGGATGTGTTTACAAGAATGAAAGTACGCATTAGTATTTCCAGGACGCCTTTTCGCGTCCAGATAGGAAATATTGGTACATGTTGGTATTTCCAGGACGTCATTTGGCGTCCACTTCTGAAACAACAGTTCAGCTTTGCTACATATATCTTGACTTGTAATATTAGAATAAAACTGAAAAATCATAGTTACTTCTTTCTAAGCAAAGAATTGATGTTAGCATAGAATTTATAATGATTTGTTTCTAATGCTATTTAGAACTGTGGTCCTTGTCACTCAGAGTGTTCTTAATGCCATTCATTTATGACCTGTTAAATTGTGGGCTGAATTAAGACAAAGCAAATAATATTAGCACCATATCTCACAAATATCATTCTTGCATGTCTTCATATTACTATTTTTCAGACGGTATATTAAGCGGTAAACTGGCTAATCCTGGTGATGTTATCTCTTACAAGTTCAGAGTGACAAGTAATGCAGCTCCGACAATACAAGACATGGACTGTGTCACTCATATGTATCATTCCGCAGTCGACATTGTTAAGGACGTGAATTCCGGACTAATTGGCCCACTGGTGGTGTGCAAGCCACTGAAACAGAGCCGACGGACTGTTACCAGTATGAGCATTGAATGTTTTACAAGTATTATCTCTATTTTCTAAAGAGTAAATTATCAATATCAACACAATACAATAATATTTCAAAACATCAAAGTAAAATTTGGATCTTAATAAATTCTTGTGTTGTAAATAAAGGGAAGGAATTTTTAATGTCTTACGCTTGAGTATGATGGTATATCTCTGCCTGTTAGTACATCTGTATGTCTGTTTTTATTAGATATTTATCTGCTCTCTAGTGTCACTTCTGCGTTATATACTAAAACTAAACTACAAAGACGAGTTGATTATGGGGCATATTGGAAACTAACGTTTACAGCAAAATATATTTAAAGAAAACAGGGTCACTATCATGTAACAATGCCAAAAAGCTTCGCAGTATTTCTTGAGCGTTAGTGAGTATTATGTTATCAAAATTTATAGATAACTTGATTCTTGAGAATAGAGAGACACATCAGTTTGGACCCTTCTGCGAGCCCTTATGTTAGTCTTCCTACTTTCTTCTCACGGTAACTTGAGTTATACTTTAACATTTTGCAGACGAATTTCACAGTTAAATTGCCCTTCACAGACAAAATGAACCCAACAGGTTTTGGAATTATCAGACTTTGTATTACCTCTTGACACAACGACAGGGTGATCTCATTCAAGAGTACAAAAACAGACTTCAGACTTAACAATTTTTCCTTGCCCTTAATTATTTTCAGCATGCGTTTGTTGGTCTGCTTTTGGTATTGTTGCAAGCCAGGGGTCTTTGCTTGACCGAGCAGTGTCAAACCCTGGCGCGATTCCCGCTAGAAGTCATATGTTTACCCCAAATTTCCAAAGACTTCTATACAACTTCAGTTGTAAGTTAGACAGCCAGACGTGTCCATTCTATACATAAATTTTACTCTAATCAATGTGAAACCACAGATTTCCCAACTTGCCAAATATCTATCAACCGCACATTTGCATAGTTTCCCTTCATTAACTTTCCGTACCGTCAGCAGTTCACGCCGTAGAAACTATACAACTATCCCCTAATTCAGGGAACAATTTTAACTACGCCACCTTAGGCCAGTCAATCCATGGTTCCAAGGCACATTACGCCAATACAACTACATCACATTTGCCACCATGGCGACATAAACGGTATCTGCAGAGTCCCTTCTCATTTTATCCCATTGTGTAATTTATCGGTTTCCTACCGTAAATACTGCCTCTGCAGTCACAACACCAAGGAACACTACTAGATTTTATTAGGGACTACATTATTCAGGGACAGTCATGCGGTTTGGGTCTGAATTCACTACTAATTGACCATGGCATCTTGGAAACTCACTAATACTTTCTGTCCGTGACGTTTGCTCCTAGTAATTGGCTAATTATTTCGGGCTAAGGAATATTTCCATTGCACCGAATTCCAGTAATCAAACAAGTAAAATCATACAAATCTAAGAAATCCTTTAACGGGGCGCTATCACCAAATGCACATCTCCAAAATTTATTACAGTATTCTTCCCTGTCTGTCTGTTTGTCTCTTATTTGTTAAATATTGTTAAGCACTTAGATCTCTTAAAGAATAAGCGCTGTTCTAAATCATCATCATTATTATTATTATTATTATTATTATTATTATTATTATTTCCACAAATGTATGTAAAGATTTTCAAAATAATGGAAACTCTATTTATACAAAGAACAAAAAGTCAAAGATGGAGGCCAAGATAACGTGCTGAAGACGTGTGTCTTTCGAACAGGTAAATTTCTACACTTTATGTCTCGACCTAAATGAAAGGTTAGTAGTACTGGAAGCCAGAAACAAACATAATAATTTTCAAGCGAAAGACTACGTTATATGTTTCGGTCTGTGTTACTTTGGTAAGAAGAAAACATGTTTTTGCTGATGGTTCAGATTTAGCACGACCGTACGTTACAGGCGTTACTTGCAGCCAAGCATACAGTCTTATTGCAATGGTAAAAGGTCAAAAGGTCTGATTCAAGGAACTATGAAGGGCCTAGATTACAAGTCAGTAAGTACGCCTAACTAAACAATGTTGAGCTTTAAATTTAATTCAGTCACACAATGAGGTATCACCAGACAGATTTATTTGTGAATTTTCATCAAACGATGGTATACTGCAGACAAATGAGAAGCGGATTAGTTACTGTAACACCTCTCACCTGATCTGAAATATAACGTTGCAATGCTTTAACTTAAAAGTATTTAAGAGTGTGGCCATGGAATGTACATATGATTTATATTTTAAACCCCGTTTCTCTATTTCTTTTCCTCAGGGAGATAAAGAGTTCTCAATCATTTTCTTCACTTTCGATGAGAATTTTTCATGGTACCTAGATACAAACATTCGTACCTACACCAGGTCAAATCCTGCAAATTTCAACAAAAGTGACGTCGATTTCCGTGCATCTAACAGACGGCACGGTCAGTATAGTATAATTATAAATATTTAATACATTTATAGTGTAAATTGCTGAATTTAACTGCAGTGAAGACCAGAATATATATATATATATATATATATATATATATATATATATATATATATATATATATATATATATATATATATCATAAAAGATGGAAAAGAATGAAAATCATAATATTTCCTTACAGACTATTTCAATCGAAAGCACTTGCTCTCAGTTTTATTATATTTCACCTTCAATGCATGTTATTGAGACTTGAACCATTATTCCACTGGATGGTCTAAGTTCACCTCTCTTTTAGTTTGAATAAGGCGACTTTCTTGTATCCTTCACCTGACAAAGTACATTACAAAAATGCTTACCAAATATTTCCAAACTTATTCTAGCTGGTTATCCAAACATTTAATTGTTGTTTCTGCAGCCATAAATGGTTATATGTTCGGAACGATGCCCGGACTTAACATGTGCATGAGAGAAAGGGTCGCCTGGTACCCTTTTCATTGGAGAAGGAGGGTACCTCGATCTGAACGTGGTAAATTACGAAGGTAATATGCTGACGGTAGACTGAATGAACCGTGAGACAGGCTTAGTCATCCCAGGATCTTCTTTCACCGGTATCATGGACACGGATAATGTTGGTAAGTATCACTACCAATATACATTGGTTACGTTGGTAGCCTCTTTTATATGGACTCTGAAAGCCGGATTTCACTTTAGGTCTTGCGTCTGCCCCTATTGTATACAATATTCCCATTCTGAATAATACATAAAAATGATACGCATTAGCCTATGAAAGCCCCAAATCTGAAACAACATAACATTATTACAAGAAATCTGAAAAATCTTTACAATTACTTTTTAAGTAGCTGATTATCCTTTAACCTCGAAATTCTATTGTTATTTATAACTCTATAGTGTGTGTTATTTTTATAATAACAGTTTTAAGGGCCATTTAATTAATAATATTTTAAATACTAAATTTCCCCAAAGATTATAAGCTCGTACTTTAAAGATGAGTCATTCTTGTAGTGCGTAAATCTGTTCATCAGTTCCAAGACTGAGTTGCACCATTAGTTCAAGTAAACATCATGTGATCAGATTTTCACTACATGAGTTCTGAAAAGCCAAGCTGGCCTAATCTATGATTTGTCAGTGTAAAACAGCTGATGCTATTTGCGAGATCAGATTATTCTGCAATTTATGAGTGACGCTCTCTGTATTGCATGTTAGCTTTCTATATAAGAGATGAATTACGGAGAATTAGGCATTCTTAGTATTAATATCAGTCTTTAGTTGTGTTTGCTTGAAAATATTCATTAATTTAATTCAATCATTCATTAAAATTATAAAGTGTTCGGGTTACTTTACAAATTAGCTGTATTGGAATCACTGTGAATTCATTTAAAGACGTTTGGATTTATAGCTGTATTAGAATTACTGTGAATTCATTAAAGACATTTAAAATTATAGTTACTTGGAATTACTGTGAATTCATTTAAAGCCTTATTGGGATTATATATTTGTGATTTTTCAGTGCTGTTGGTACATAGGTACATTAGAGTACATCATTCGGAATACCACTGGAATTCATTTGGATTACTCAATACTTTTTGGACTTGATAGAATATTTAGGACTGTTTAGGATTTCATTAACCATACTGTAAGTTATTGTTAATTATTTCACCTTTTATTTTAGGGAAATAAATTATATTTTCAATTTTACAACACTTGTTGGTTTTCAAATTTTTTTTTTATTAGACAGTTTAAGACCATACAGTCGTAACACTATGAAATCCCAAATATTACAATGGCCAACGAGTAGTACACTTATTCTGCTGACCTAAACACCGTAGTGCGATCCATCCATCAAAAAACCATGTAAAGTGCCAATATTCAATGTAAATTTTAAATATTTGATTGACTTTATAACAAGCAGTATTATTTTCATCGTCGTAAGCATTATGTTGGTGGATGATTACCATTCACATACATTTATTTTTTTTTATAAATTTGCTTGTGAAATATTTTGCCTGCAATTCTTTGTGAAATTTTCATGAAATGATAGCACTTAAAATATGAAAGAGTTGTATCATTCTCAAACTGTATAATAATTACAATTTTCACTAATTGTTTTACCCAGGTAAATGGGCTTTGGTTTGCCGCACGAATTATCATTATGTTACCGGAATGAAGGTGTTATATAACGTTGAATCCTGTGAGAGAGACACTTACAGGCCCACTCTCCAGGGAAAACTCCGGACGTACTACATTGCAGCGGAAGAAGTTGTTTGGGACTATGCGCCTCTCAAAAGAAGTTTGGTTACAGGAGATAATCTGACTAACCCAAATACGTAAGTATTCTGTGACTGATTGACTGACTGACTGAAAGAGATAAATTCTTGTGAGGATGGTTGGATGAATGTTTAGGCCCATGAATACAGTCTCGTGCTGTATAAGTCCTTGCTAAGTGTTTGTTATGGTTGTATACCTTATTATCTTTGAGTCAATAATATGAGGAACCACACATGGTCCAGTATGCACAAAAGAGGCACTGTCCAGATCAG
Source organism: Megalonaias nervosa (assembly GCA_016617855.1). Classification (NCBI taxonomy): domain Eukaryota; kingdom Metazoa; phylum Mollusca; class Bivalvia; order Unionida; family Unionidae; genus Megalonaias; species Megalonaias nervosa. The sequence continues at coordinate 15,076 of JAECUM010070668.1, read as the reverse complement.
CAGACCATAAGAAAAGAAAAAACAAACACACAAGCAAACGAAAGAAAAAGAAAACGAGGATTACTTGCAAGCAATATTAAGGATTATTCATCGGGAACGTGATGCTTTCCGTATGTTATGCCGTACATTTGGTGTAGTCTCTGCTGCTTTGGCAGTGAATTGATACATGTATTTGATTTGGCCAGTTGTAAATGTTGGATAGTATTAAACAGATCACCTAATTACTCATCTTCGCTAGCCAAGGTTCCGATATGATAACCCTATCTACACCTTAGCGAATCTAACATATATTGGTGCTTTGTCCTAGCGACATCTATTGGACTTCATGAGTTGCCTCTCTTAGTATGTAATGCCAACTAACCTATAGCGTGGTGCATTGCACATTGGCCGAAAATGGTGGGGGCAATTGACCTAAAAAGGATATTTTGGAAGTTTAGCATCCACAGTATGACTATGTACCAGAGGGAAGCCATTACATGTGTATTTGAGTGAAAGGTATTTGTGCAAACACAGATCGGCACTAGAAAATTGCTTTTTATTTTTCATTCTATTCAAATTATGTTCTCCCCTTGTCACGGTCATGTTGTAGGAACAGTGTTCGTATTTGAAAAACGTAAATTTGATTGGATGAGGTGGTTTGCCATCGAATTTCACAGACCCGAAGCACAGAAATATCTGCTCGATACGCCAAGGTGTAGATAGGGTTTTAACATCGGAACCTTGGCTAGTAAAGATGCTGATTATTGAACCATTACGAAGTCTCAACAGCAATAATAACTGATAATCTGGTTACTAGAAGAAGAAATAAAAAAAACACTTTAACTGCTACAACGATCTGGTTGAAAACAGGTCTCTACGCTCAACTACTGTTTGTTGTGTTGTTGCAAGATTTAACAAGATCTAGCTCGATTTCATATTCAGGTGACCTTTCGAGCAGCCAGTAAAACTGCAATTTGCATAATTTTATTTACCGAAAGTCTCTGTTTGTGTGGGAATACTTGAATACAAACGAAACTATCATAGATTTTTGAATATCCTGGAGGAAAATGGCTGGAGAACGTTCTCAAGCTAAACAGGTAGTCTATACCTTTTAGAAAATAAAGTATTGTATTTTGTAGATATAAAATGTATTCGTCACGAATAGGTTTGAAACTGCGCCATGCTCCCGTATGAATTAACTTAGTCCGAAGTATGGCATGTTGCAGACAAATGAGAATAATTCTACATTAAAGATACAAAAAAAACCTAATGATTTGGCGTAAAGTGTGCTTGTAAGATTTTATTATGGTATTAAAATAATTCCTTGTACAATTGATAGCTATTACACTTAACCACCCCCAAACTCACTTTAATATTGTTCATTTTCGACAGTGATGAACTATTGTGACTATTTTTCTCTGACAAGACAACTGAAACAAATAATATGGGTACTTTATATAGCTGAATTTCACTGTTTTTAAAATAGATTGGCATGCTTCTTGTTACCCCTAAGCCATCTCGTTTTGAGATATTAAGTCTGTAGCAGACGTGTACAGCATAAACACTTAAACCAAGCTGATCGTTCATTTCATGCCTATGTTGTATTTAATCTCCTAAATTAGTCGAACAAACCAATCGATTTAAAGCTTAACTCACAGTAATGTAAAACAGACAGCGTATTTTGTTTCTTTCTGAATTTATAAACACAAAACTCATATTTATTAGGCAATTTGATCAAAATCAGATCTCAAATGTCCTGCGTGAAGATCTGACAGCGACCGCGTAGGGGTCATGTTCTATTTACCTGTGTTATTACCATAAAATCACTAATTTTATCAGCCAATCAGATGAAGTCCTATATCTTCATCTTTTGGAGACTGAGCAGTGTGGCTGAAGAGCATAGATGTGTGCCGAGCGATTCTGTTCATTCTCAGATTATTGAAGGTGCATTTCCATTGGCTAATTCAAATGTCACTAGAACATGACCCCTAAGCGGTAACTGTCAGATCTTCACTTCGGAGAGTGGAGATCTGATTGTTATCAGATTGGCTCATCAGGCTTATGACCTCAACCCTAAAACTGGGAAGAGAGGGTGTGTCAAACTAAGAAACTATCCAGTGATACCTAAATCCAGGCTTCAGTCTTTGTAAGTGAGCCAAACTTTAAGTATGAGCGTAAATTTTGTTCGTTTGATATCATCGAACAGTCCTACATCTGTATGGTCGGTTGGAAATCGATCAAAAAAAGAAATTTATCAAAATGTGATCGACTGTTGGAAAGTTTGATTTCAGTTGAATCTTCTATTTTCTGTTCCCGAAATATGTTTTAAATCTTTTTCTTTGAATTTTACTTTATGTTCTTTTTTATTTTGCATGGCCTGGTGAAATCTACGTGCGAGGTAATAACGCATTTATCGGAAGCAAATACAGAAAGGCTGTTTAGAGAGAATATTCAGACATTGCATTCCGAAAACAGAAATTACGTGGACCGGAAGAAGACCATTTGGGGTTTCTCGGGCCAATAATCAGGGCAGAAGTTGGAGACAAAATTAGAGTGGTCTTTAAGAATAAAGCAACCAGACCCTATTCCATTCATCCAAATGGAGTTCTTTACACAGAAATAACGAAGGAGCCGTATATCAAGATAATTCTATGGATACTTTTGATAACTCCGTTGCTCCGGGGTCTACATATACGTACACATGGGATGTACCAGAGAGGTCAGGACCTACCTTATCTGGTGGAAATTCTGTTGTCTGGCCAATTCTATTCTCACGTTGATCCAATAAAGGATGTAAATTCGGGTCTTTCTGGCCCAATTATTATCTACAAGAAAGGTTATCTTGAGAACAAACCAGGTACGTTGTGCGGACAAAACATGTACTCACGATTGTGTCCCTACGACAGAGAATTTATTTTGATATTTCAGATTGTGGACGAACAACAGAGTTGGTATCTTCATGATAACATTGCCAATTACACTCCAAATCGAGTGAACCCCAATGACAATTTATTTATGCAAAGCAATCACATGAATGCCATCAGTGGTCGTATTTATGGGAATCTTAAAGGCCTGGAGATGGCTGTTAATGAGAAAATTGCATGGTACGTTATAGGACTCGGTTCCACTTTGGATGTGCACACCGTTCATTTTCACGGACAGGCGTACATCAACAGGACACATCAAGATCACCGTGCTGACGTTGCTGAGGTGTTTCCCACCACCACAGAGGTGGTTGAGATGATAACCGATAACCCAGGTGAATGGATAGTACATTGTCACGTGTCGGATCACATGGAGTCGGGCATGCATGCAACATTTATTATACATTGAAAATGATAAAGGAATTTGCAGATTTAATTTAAATTTTCACAATGCGTATTTCCTATGGGCGACGATGATGCCCCAAAGGATTTTTGACGCCACAAGACCTCTGGCTCCCTGGGCAACGGCCCATTATCCCCACCCTTGCTAGTGCACTACCGTGTATATCGAAATACATCAAAAAAATATTCATGTAATGAAAATCTGTTTAAATTGAAATTTGACGCAGCATCTACCTATTGAACATGGGAAATAACTTGCTACCGGTCATCTTGTCTAGGGTCGGAAGACTTGTTGTATGTATGAATTATTTTGATGGAAGAAGGATCTGGTGAATAAATTGCGTATATATATATATATATATATATATATATATATATATATATATATATATATATATATATATATATATATATATATATATATATATATATATATATATATATCCAAGACGTAGGCTTTTCTGTAATAGATCAAACAACCCCATCCCCATATGGAATTCAGGTTTGTAAAGAGAAGCTGGTAAAATTCAAAGAACATACTGAAGAACCCAAACTTTTCACAGCTGCTTTTGTGAAACTGGTTTACCGGATTCACGGTAGGGTTTATGGAAAGTAATAAGGCCATCGAATGGAAATAAACTAAGTCCAATTTGGCCTCTGTGGTCTTCTTTGGAATTTCAGTATTATGGGCCCCTATGGTCTCTATGGAAAGTTTACATTATGGGCCAAGATGGGTATCTTTGGGAATTTAAAATGGGGATAGGTCATTATCGTATTTTTTAGAAATTCAACATGAGCATGAGTTAATAATGGCCATCTATAGGGATTGTAACATTAACGTTTGGGTCGCTAGGGTACTGTGTGGTAAATTAGCTCTGCGAGAAACTATAAAACCCATATGGAATTTTAACATTATGGGACACTATGGCCCTCTATGGGAATTAATACTGCATCAAATTTGGGCCGCCGTGGTCCCTATGGAGGTTTAACATTAACTGTTTATAGCCCATCGTGGAATTTATCATTACTTATTTTACTATGTGACATACTGGAATTTAACATTGGGAGACACTTATGTAACGTTTAGCATTATCTATGACACTATGGGTTTTATGAGAAATTAACACGATTGGGCACACATTCTGACAGATCAACACCAGTTCTGACTTACCGATATTTATTCTGTCTGACCAACACCTTTGTGACAGCCCCACGCCTCTTCTGACCAACCATCACCTACTGTTGACTAAAATTTATTCTGACTAATCAGTACATATCCTGACTGAACCAACAATTATTTCGACTGATCTACACCTACTGTGACAACCACCAATTCTGACTGACCAACACTACAGTCACTTATAGAAACTAAACAGAAGCATAGTACTCAGGATGTCCCTAGATCAAGCGGGAGAAACATTTATTACTACAGCAGAATGTATGGTTTTGGGTAAAGACATACGTTGTAAGAAACCCACTCCTTAAAATGAATGCGTTCATATCTATCAGCAAAATTGGGAGGCTGGCTCTCTCCATTATTGTACCATTATTACAGGAGACAGATGTGAACGACCGCATTTCAAATTCATGCAGCTGATTTCTGCAAATTAGGAGTAAATTACATATATAGTTTAGGTGCATATTCTTGAACTCACGTACATGGATGTTTACAGCCATTTAAAAACATCATACATCAGAAATAATTAAATGCAAACTCTCTTCTGACATACATGTATACATTCTCTCTCTCTCTCTCTCTCTCTCTCTCTCTCTCTCTCTCTCTCACTTTACATGGATTGAAGTGAATTCTATAGCAAATAATACTCTGTTTTATTGGAAAATGTGTCACTCGTAACATCTTGCTTACGCTCTGTGAACTTAGACACAATTTGTGCTATTCAAAATAACAAAAGCTAAATATTTATATGAGCATATTCCAATGTCCCACTTTAAAACTAAATCTTCCAAGAAATCCGTATTTAAATGTGGAACAGGTAACGTATGCACATTGTATGCATGTATGTATGTATGTATGTACGCATGTACGCACGCACGCACGTACGTACTTATGTATGCATGTCTAGTTGTAAGGCACCTCAGAGCAATAGTGGTTTATGGTATGAACTAAACGCAAAGTTCGAAAAATGTTGAACTTAATTACACAAATAGTAACGAAGACAAACCCTTCCAAATAAATGAAAATACGAAGTACAACAAGATCAAGTATTCATACTTAAAAATAATATTATTATGATAAATTTATATAAAAAAAAGATAAGGGTAAGAGATATAAACTTCTTAAAGCCTATGACATAAATAAACTACAGTATAAAAATCTTACTTAAACATTAACTCAAATATCCAATGCCCATCATATACTTCCCATTAACTCAAGTATCCAATTCCCATCTTATAGTTCCCATTAACTCAACTATCCAATGCCCATCTTATACTTCCCATTAACTCAACTATCCAATGCCCATCTTATACTTCTCTATCTTTTATTACAGGAGATGCAAAGGACTGTACAAAAAAAATTGCATAAACCATTAATTTATAACAATTACGAAACATCCTCAAAAAGAAAATGGAATGGAGAATCTAGTCATCTCGGTGAGAATTAATGGAATACTTACTTTTTTCCTGCCACACACGGTGACGACGTTTCCCAAATTTAGATGGCATTAAACCAATATTTTTTATTTGAAAAAATATACCAATAAATAGTTTTTGAGTAAAATTGGTAAATTTCCAAAGTAATGTTTGGAGGATTTTTTTATAATATACTTATGTAGAAACTCTTTTTCATGTATTTTGGGACTGTGTCCAAAAATTACTCCTTTAATAGTTTTATTAAATAGCTATAGTAAACAATGAGCGAAATCATCCTCATAGTTTTAAATTTCAAACAAATTCTTAATGTAAAGAAAACAGAAGAGAAGCTGATGATTTCATCAGTAGTTACTATCTTAATCTTACAGATGTATAGTTATTTGTGAATCCCAAAGCATAGATCCCTATCAGAAAGATATGAAGTTACACGTTATGTGTGAAACGTATTCTAAATTTGTAAGTTGCAAATGGTACAGATTTGACATCAAATCCTATTTATATAAGAGACTTCTGTCAGTATGTATGTATGTATGTATGTATGTATGTATGTATGTATGTATGTATGCATGCATGTATCTTGTTACGAATATGTAATTTAATTACTTGTGTGTTAATTTTAAATTCTTTTTATTTTATTTTTGTATCTTTACATTTTATTGTAATGATTATTTTCACGGGATCTGATATTTTTGAAAGAGATATTATGTTTATATAAAACGTAGTATGACTCGCATAAGCACGATTTTATCTTGCTATGGTTTGTCGATTTAATTAAACGCTACGTGAAAACGATTGGTTGTTGCCAAGGCCATTTTCTTGCCCACATGTAATTGCATTGTTTACTGCGCTATTTGATGATGAAATAGCCACGCGTTCCATCATGCGCGCATGAAATGACGTCTTAGTTCAGTTTAAAAATACTCAGATCCCCGTGAAATATTCAGTCGTATAATATATCTTCAAGAAGAAGGATATATTTTCTATTGGGTGCCGTAAAGAGTTGTATTTTTACATCTTTGGAGCTCGAGATGTTTTATCATAGATGACAGCTTGTTCAGATGTTCATCTATTTTTTAGAATATAATAATTTATTCCCTGGAGAAATATACAAGTGACAAAGACATTCGATGGAAATTTATTCTAAATTGAAACATCACAAGTTGTGGTTCAACGTGGAACTCTTGACATTAGTATAAAGACTTCACCTGACGTCATCATCCTCCATCTTGGAACGTCATCAAGGTTCGAACCTGGATTCAGTTAAAACTATTTAGTGATAGGACTTGTATTTTTTCAGTACTAGGATAAATGTTTGGATTGCCTTCACAAACTGTAAGTCCTATTTTCTATTTTCACCTTTTCACCGTGTTTTCTAGGGAAATAAATTATTTTTGTTAAAACTTGCAAAGCTTGTTGGTTTCACTCTTTTCTTTTGTTACTTTTGAACGAGCCTATACGTAACAATGTATGTATGTATGTATGTATGTATGTATGTATGTATGTATGTATGTATGTATGTATGCGTGCGTGCGTGAGTATGTATTTATAATTCTCAGTTCTTTCCGGAGGTCCTGTAAGCTTGAAGTTTATAAATTTTCCTTAGTTTTATTGTTATCTTTGTTGTGGGATAGTTTTAAAAACATATTGCATTGAGTCGAGATTAAATGCGGCAACTGGTACAGACCCTTTCAGTAAATTTCCAATAGATTTATTCGAAGCTTACGACCGCTCCGGTGGCCAAGTGGTTAGAGCGTCAGTTAATACAAATCTCAATACGGAGACTACCATTTTATTTGGAGAAACTTTTGGAATAAAATATCTACGAAGTTGTTGATGTGAAAATTCTACACATGTTTTTGTTGAGCTCAATCTACCTTTCTCATGTATAGTGTTGCGAATAAGAAAATCTCTTACTCGAATGTAACTGCGATTTCTTCTAAGAAAAGGCACAGTTTACAAGAAGATTCTTTTTCTTTTAGTTCCATGCCAGATTGACTTCTGCATTCTGTATTGGTTGGGTTTAATTTTGGTGCTTTGGATACACGTACGTGCGTGTGTGTGTGTGTGTGTGTGTGTGTGTGTGTGTGTGTGTGTGTGTGTGTGTGTGTGTGTGTGTGTGTGTGTGTGTGTGTGTGTGTGTGTGTCTTTACCTTTGCATGAGTGCATGTTTACATATATAGGATGTGCATCTCGGTTGCTGTAAAGTGCTGACCGAGGGTTAACCATACACTCTTAAAGCATAAACAACTGAGGTAAAGATTTATCTTTCCAGTCTTAAATTTATGGGTGCAGCTATGAACTGTAACATCATCTTTCCCTTGACGGTATACCTAAATGCATAAGAAAACTCACAGTAGAGTGCAATACTATCATTTTATACCTTGGAATCAGAGTCGATCTTTCGCTCAACGTTGCTGCTTTGACAAAGTGGGACAGTGGTCTGATCACAACAGGGCAACCTCACAATAAACGAGATATTATTTATGGCGTCTATTTTCCATGCCATGAAAAGTCAAATAATCTTTAAAGTTTCTCTGATAATACTCTAACAGTAAGAACCAGAAAAAAATATACAATTTTATGACCCTCAAATATTTGATACCAGTGTTTGCACACTTTCAGCTTACATGCGATTTTTCAAGGCTTGTTTTTCTTCTTCGGATCCATTCTTGAATCAAATTCTTCGTATGACGTTTCACATTTTGTTTGACTTCTGTCTCAGTTTAGATACTCTGCTGAATCTTCTGTAACTTTTTATAATCTGAGCGTGAAGCTGGAGAAAAAAAAAATCAACCCCTAATCCGTTATCCGTTATTCATTGTTGTACATATACTTTTTAGTATAACTTTGCCAGTTTTACAAATGACATATGGCACTAAACAATAGGTTACGTTCAAGGTTTGTCCATTTTTATTGTATTTGTTGTAGACTGGCATCATTTGTACAAAATTAGAAGTTCGTCATGCCATATAATTTTTGGTTAAAATTAGTCAAATTCTGTTCAGCGGTTTTCAGAAAGCTGTTTAACAGTTCAACGGAATTTTTTGTACCGGAATCCATATTTTATCTTGAATCACAGATAGAGTCATGACAGATAGGTAGTGTGTCGGACTCGTAGTCCAAGGGTAACAAGTCTGATATCCACCCAGGTCGAGTGATTCATTGCAACCTTGGGAAAGGCACTTGGTTCCCATTTCCTGGCATAATGTGCTAATGTCCAAAAATGCAATATGTTCAAATTGCCATTAGCCACCCGACCCCCAGTTCTTACTCAGAAATGATATTTAAATTTTAAAGCTCTTAATACAAAATTTGTTTCTTTCAAATTTGGTACAATTCTAAGCAGTTTCCAAGATATAATTATTTTTATTTAATGGCAGACACATTTAATGGCACACCAGGATTATTTTTATCACCCTGACAGGTCATCATGCCAGGATCCTGTTAACTTCAAATTTTGTTGACTTGTTTTCCATCAGAATTGTTTAAAGCTTTTCAAGGCTCCTTGGGTCCAACCAACTAACTTTCCTGGTGGTGGTGGCCATGTGATTTTCTTTCAAGCCAGGTATCTTCTTTTCTTGTACCTGAACAGAATTTATATTTTCAACGGCTATAATGGATAGAATCAGTTCTTATTTCTACAAAGCAGAGCAGGCATGTACAACTTCATCCAGGTCGCAGGCATCTTTGCTAGCCAAGGTTCCTATGTGATAACCCTATCTACATAGATATTTCTGTGCTTTGGATCCGTGAATTTCATTGGATGCGGCGTCAAGCCACCGCATCCAATTAAAATTAAGTTGTTCAAATTTAAACACTGTTCTTACATAATCGAGACATGGAGAGCGCACTATTTGAAATCGAGACAAGGGGAGCACACTACCTGAATGGATTGATAAATAAGCAATTTTCCAGTGCCGGTCCATGTTTGCACAAATACACCTGTAACGGCTTCCCTCTGGTACATAGTCATCCTTTCGATGTTTAACTTCCAAAGTATCCTTTTATGTCGCCCCCAATATTTTCGGCCGATGTACAATGCACCACGCTATAGGTTAGTTGGCATGACATACTAAAGGAGGCAACTCATGAAATCCAATAGATGTCGCTAAGACAAAGCACCGATATATCTGTTCAATCCACCAAGGTGTAGATAGGGTTGTCATACTGGAACCTTGGCTAACGATGATGGGGCGCAGGCTGGACAAGCGATGTTTAAAGTCACATCCTTTGATGTCAATTAGAGGATGAAACGAGGTCGTGAGCCATAGAATGAACATGCCTGAATTGGAACAATATTTTTTCCACTCCGAGTCTCTCGAAGAGACTGATGCTTTACTGGCTGAAAAGAATTTAAAGGAATTTCACTGCGGAATGTTGAAATAAAAATCTTTGTAATCCTTCAGCAATAACAAGATCTGTGTGTGTGTGTGTGTGTGTGTGTGTGTGTGTGTGTGTGTGTGTGTGTTGAATTTTTAACGTAGCTTTAAAAAAAAATGTATGTCATATCGATACGATGTCTGCAGTGTGACAGTTTACAGTGATGCTAGCACTTGGGCGTCTTGCCGCAGACATGTGGCATCAAGTCCCACCCAGTCACATTATCCTGACACCAGGCCGACCAGTCCTAGCGTCTAACTTCTCATTTCACATGACCTTGCAGTTTAATTTGGACTTATGCTATACTTGTGCTTGATCATGAAAAGAATGAGTATTAAACGTTCGTGTTGGTCATACATTGGTCATATGTATACATGTCTATGTGTGTATGTATATGTCAATATATGAATGTATAAATATGTATGTATGTGTGTGTGCGTGCATGTGTGTGTGTCTTTGTATACACGTCTTGTGTTTTACTAACCTTTATACACACATATACATGTCCAACAAACAGATGAAGAACTCGTATCTCGTATATAACGGTTTTTAATCTTTTTGGAAGAAAATGAAAGAGCAAAAGCTGTGGGGATTTTTTTTTTTTTACACAGCTACACTGTATTGATGTTAAAAGTTTATAAGATAAAAAAGAATTTAAAACTAACACACAAGTGATTAAATTACATATACGTAACACTATTTTAAACATGTTGTGGCTGTGCGTGTAAGAGTGTATCCCAAGGTGTATACGAGTTCTTTTTATGATATTGATTGTGTAATGACTAGTAAGATCTGTGAAACTTAACTCAAAAACAGAACTAGTTATGGATACTCAGATTAAAATTTATCAATGAATGTTAGGGGTCTACATTTTTCGAATTTAAAAAGATATTTTCTGCTGGGTGGAACACAAGAATGCATCCATTAGATGCCTACAAGAGAAACAAAGTACTGATGAGATTGAAAAATACTAGGAGGCTGAAAGGGGTTATAAGTGTTTTCAGGCATAAATTTGCCAGTTGTGCAGGTGTTGCCATCCTGTTTAGAAATAATTTGAATTTTGCAATAATAGAAACAGACGTGACGGACATGGCATATACATTCTTCTAAATATATAATGATGATAATGCTGGGGTGGGGGGGAGGGGGGGTAGGAATTTGAAAGAAGATATAATAAATTTGACAATTCTTCTGTTATTATTTGTGGTGACTGGAATGTTGTTCAGGACATGGAACTTGACTCTTATAATATCCTGCATGACAAACACTCCATGGTCTGAGCAGCATTCCAGGACATCAAGAATCAACTTGACTTAGTGGATCCATGGATAGCTGACACTCCTGAGGGTAGAATATTTACCTGGCGACAGGCAAATCATGTGAAACAAAGTAGATTGGACTGTTATTTTAATCTCTGAGGATATGTTTCAAATTGTCTTGATGCATCCATTATTCCTGGCTATAAAACAGACCATTCAGCAGTAACACTGAAATTATCGATATCGGCAGTACCCAGGGGTCCTGGGTACTGGAAATTAAATTTAAAGCAAAAAGAATATATTCATTTGGTTAAAAGATGTATATTTAACACAGTATAAGAATATTATTGTGAGGGCGATAAGAAAATCCCACTTCAGTTAACATTAACTTGCAATGATCGTTTATTGACATCCTTAAAATGATTATAAGATCATATTCAATTAGTTATTCTCAAGCTAAGGCAAAACTTGAGAAACAAAATTTAAAGAAAATCAAAGCTGAAATACGGACCTTACATACTTTAGTGAATCAAAATGATATCCCACTATTATAAAAGAACTGAATAAAAAACAAGCAGATTTCGATTAAATGAGGAAAAAAGAGGTGGAAGGTATACTGTTAAGATCAAAAGCTAGGTGGTACGAGTCGGATGAAAAAAATTCTAAATATTTCCTTAACCTTGAAAAGAGAAATTACACAAACAAAACAATAAAATACTTAATTACGGAAGATGGAAAAAGGGTAACAATTCTCTTAATCACTCTTTAAACCATGATAGAAAAGTTTCAGATTTTGAATAATTTTGATGTTTTTTGAGAAATATGGTTTAGTACTGAAAAATGTGAAAAATGAAACTGCTCTGGTTCCGATGTATTTACTGTTGAATTATAAAAATTCTTTTGGAAAGATCTACGCCGTTTTCTCTTTAGGTCTCTAAATGCTGGATATGATATGCAACACTTTTCAGAATTTCAGTCTCAGGGAATCATTACTTACATTCCAAAGGAAGATAAAGACAGAAAATTCATTAAACATTGGGACCAGTTTCACTACTTAATGTAGATTACAAGATTGCTTCGGCATCAATGGCTTCTAGGGTCAACAAAGCCCATCCTCTTATTATTTGTGACAGTCAAAAGGGTTTTATGAAAGGGAGATTAACTGATGAAAACACAAGAATTTTGTATGAGCTTATGAGGTATCTTGAGGAAAAAAATGAATCTGGTCTTCTCTTAATGATAGACTTCGAAAAAGCTTTTGACTCGGTCGAATGGAACTTTTTGGAGAATGCCCTGAAATCTTTTAACTTCGGGATAACTATTTGTCAGTGGTTTAAGAGTGTTCTGAAATACGTCTAAAACTTGTGTAATTAATAATGGACATTTAACCCCTTGTTTCAAATTGGAGAGAGGTTGTCCCCAGGGAAACCCTTATGCACCCTACTTATTTATAATAGGACTTGAATTTCTTGCAATAGAACTAAAAAAGAACACAAATATTACAGGCATTTTCTAAAATGATATGGAGTTCAAATTAGGACAACACGCTAATGTCGCTCTTTTTCATCATTAGACGGTTCTCCTTTGTCCTTGAAGACAACCATGCAGATTTTAAATGACTTTGCCTCGGCATTGGGTCTGCGCTGCAATATTTTTAAATCAAAAGCTATTTGGATTGGAAATAAAACAAATTTAAATGAAAAATATGTCCTGAAATTGATATTAGCTGGTCAGTTGTCAATTTAATGTTATTGGGAGTAGATTCCTCTTTCATTTTGGAGGATATGATTGAACTTATTATTTGACGAAGTTGATGGAAGTAAAGAAATCGCAGGGCTAGTGGAGCAGAAGAAATTTGTCCATTTTTGGAAAAATTAATTTGATAAAATCCTTGATTCATCTTTTTGCTGCTCTACAAGTCCTCCACCCCATACAGAAAATGGACTCAATACATTATTATTCAGGTTTTATTTGGGATGGCGAAAGCGAGAGAGTAAAAAGATATCCTCTTATAGCTCCCTTTAAGGACGGGGGATTATATAAGATTCACTTGCACTCATTTATGTGTCATATAAAACTTTCTTGGATTAAGAACCTTACACTAAACGAAGATGGTTTATGGCAAAAACTTGCTTCGGAACAAGTACTTGGAAAATTTGGAGGTATACAGTTATTAAAATTAGGAAAAACTCAGTTCATAGAAATCTCGAAATCAATTAAAAATATCTTTTGGTGTGATGTTTTCTATGCTTTATCTCAATCAAAAAGTCAACCATCGACTGTTCAGGAATACTCGTCTCAAGATATTCTTAATTTAGTAACTATCGACAATTTTAAATGATACACAAGGTGGAGATCAAACGGTGTTGTACTTATAGTCCGGGTGGAACAGCATCGACGATAGGAGGGTAGACGATTCTACGTTAGTCCACATCTTGTGACGAGAACGGGTGAAGGGAATTGGGTGAACCGCAGTTTATTTATAGTGGAAGAGCGGATCGAAACGGATTGAGTTCTTTCACCAATCCTAGCACGCGTTACAAAATTCGGTGGGGGCCCTGAGTGGCCGAGTGGTCTAAAGCGCTCTCCGTTACGGATCACTGCCATCTCACCTCTGTCTGCGTGGGTTCGAGTCTAGGATTCGGCGAATGTGGATATGTGAGAAAGCTTGCCAGTAGGTTCTCGTGGGTCGGTGGTTCTTTCCGGGGATTTCCCGGCTTCTTCCTCCACCATTAATACTGGCCGCCATGTATAGCCTATCGTGTGCTGAAAAATGGCGTTAAACCCCACAACAACAACAACAACAACAAAATTCGGTCATAGTTCGGAGTCTGCCTTCCAATCCGAAGAGAGCTACCTGTGACCTCACATTCCCTATATAGGTGCGCTATTGTCTGTGCGCAGTGAATCAATGCTACAGAGTTAAAAAAATGACGGAAACTACGAAGACGATGAATTGGGGTGCACCGGCCGGGGAGACGAGAAGTGATGGCATAGCAGCGGTTACCAAAGCAAACACAGTACTACTTTCAGAAGAGAACGATTTAAATTGGGATTTAGTTGATTTTCTCTCTTCTTCACAAGAATTTGTTCCGGTACCAGTACCTTTGCCGCCTTCTCCTTCCTTACCGTACGTCGAGGATTTTAAACAGAGACAGAAAGAAGAATTGGAGAAATTTTTGCAACAGCAGAAAGAAGCAGAACAAGTCTTTCTCATTCAACAGCAACAGCGAGACACGAAGAAGAAGAAGCAGAGAAGAAACAAGGTCTAGGAGAGAAGGAGAACGGTGAAAATCAAACGGTGACGGTACTCTTAAACATTTTGGCAGAGTTAAGGAGTCTGATAGAAATGTATCAGACTTCTTTAATACAACAAAAGAGATAAAGACCCTCCCGAGCTGAACATTTCAATCCCATCCACACACCTACTACGCCTGAGATACCTACACTAGTGAACTCTACCAAATCATCGACAGTAGCAGTAGCAGAAGTAGGCCTTGGCCGTGGCAAAGAGATAAG